>VYZM01007040.1:199316-214049 GCA_013398915.1 Dromas ardeola
CCTCTACGCAGGAGCAAAATATTTTTTTTTTTTTTTTTTTTTTGCTAGTTCTCCAGCATGTTGGCCACATCACAAATTGACTTTGTTGTAATGCTAAAAACATTACAGCCTGCTACTTTCTCGTAAACACATTTTCACCTCCAGTTGAACTACTGAGTTCAAATACTTCAATCACCATAGCAGTATTAAGTTGAAAGATCAGTCTTAATTTGGGTTCAATGGCATATGTATCAAAAGGAGTTAATGACCTTTGATCGTGTTTAAGTGGATCGCCCAACCATCTGTGCAGAGAGAAGAATTGCAATTTAGTGCCTTAGACAATGTAAGTTGGTGAGAAATGCAGAGAGATGGAGCCTTGAGTTGGTCATGCAACCAGACAGGCAGATGTGCTGCAGGAGAGAAGGGGACAGGAGAGGGACACAAAGCGGGGGGAATCAATGACATGAGCATCGTTGGCAGGAACTACAGAGGGAGGGGAAATTGTGATTATTTAGTAGCAAAGGAGCAGTACAGTATTTCATTTGACAATTTTCCAACTTTTTTAGAATACCACTTGCTTGGTATGCTGGTCTCTTGCAGGATGGCTGAGCTGGTAACATGATGCCATCGTACAAACGAAGAAGCCAACAAAACCCAAATAAGTAAATATGAGATGAGTCTAACACTGATGAAGGATGAGGAAGTACAAACAGTGTTGCACGTGCATGTGATGATAAATCAGGGACAATACGACATGATCTCCATAAACTTTTTTACGAAGAGAAGCCAGGAAGAACTGCTTGAGCTAGGGGACAGTGTTAGGAACAAGTATGAACTAATTTGAATGTATGTAGGTTTAATATTTGAAGCTTTCAAGCTGCAGCAATAGGAGCCTCTAGAAAAGGCTCTGTGTGGCTCTCATTACTTGCATTGTGTTGTCCATGCTACCCCTAACCAGTATCATGACAAAGAGCTTCCTTATCTAAAAGGGGCTGTGGTTGCCTGTGAAAGCACTATAGGGCTACGTTATTCAAAACAAATACTTTATCTGTTTGTAGTTATCAGCTGAATGCAAAGCTCCGTAACTGTTGTAGAATAAAGAATCAAGTTTCTGAAAGGTGCATTGAACCTGCAACGATTATGCGTTTTATGGTGACCTAAGAGTTCCTTTCTATTTTTCATATGTTGTTTACTGTAAATAATAAAAAACCCCCACTTTTAAGTACATAAAAACACTGACTATTTTACTAGGTGCAGTAATTTAAAAACGCTCTTGATCTGTTGAATGGATGTTTATTTCATGTAAAGAAATGCTGTGTTTGTCAGATTTTTTCTTTAAGTTGTGTAATGCAAATGTGCCTTTTAATTTGGATTTTGCTTTTATGTCCTTTTTCAGATACTACTTGCTTAAGTTTTTTCAAGTGGTTTTAATGCTTAGTTTCGAGAGTCCTTTTTTCCATGAACTGAATAATGCAGTTGAAACAAAATCAATATTACTCCGTCTCAAAATTACTACTAAAGAAAACTAAATATAAGTAACACATCTGCATTTCTCCAAAATATGTGTTGCTGCATGGCAACAGAGCACATCTGGACTCAAATTGCAGCCCAGCAGTTTCAGGGTTGTGATGTTCTGAGCTCCATGGAAAGACATTTTTGCTTTAGGAAAGCGCTTGATTCTTACTATATTCTTTAATTTCATGACATGACATCACCCTTACTGAGTTAAGAGCACACTTACTGGGAAACACTTCTGCATATTTATGCAAAAGTCCAGCAATACCTGGATGCTTAAAATGCTTAATATTTTATAACGTTACGAGATTTCTTCATATTTTTCAGAGTCGAAATTGCAGCTTATGGTATTAGTGCTCAGGATTCTGCTGTTTTCTTTTTCTTAAATGTCTTCAGACAGAACACGTCCTGTTGATGCATTGACATTTTGTTCAATGAAGAATATGGTGTTTTGTTCAATGAAGAAAGCTACCTACATTTCCCTGAAATTTTGTGCATTTGTTTTGAGCTTGCTATCTTTAGAAAAAGTTAGAGGTTATGCTTGTTTGTTCCTGAAGAAAGTCTAAATAAGCCACTGAGAAAAAGCATCTATTTTGCTTCTGTGGGTCTTTATATTCTGAAAAATGAATGCTTCACAACTTACAGAACATTAGCACTTGGTTTTGGTGTTTTTTTTTTTTTTTTTTTTTTTTTTTTTTTTTTTTTTTTTTGTTTTGTTTTTGTTTGGTGTTTTTCTTTGTTTTTCCCTGCCTGGATATGAAGGACAGGTTGTAGTTATTGTTGGTATTTGTTTTATCTAATTATCAATTGACTCTTTCTTACTTTGCAGCTTTGCTCTGTCAGATGAAGCATACAGATCTTTAAGGGACCAGGACAAAGACCAATGCATCCTTATTACAGGAGAGAGTGGAGCTGGAAAAACAGGTAATATGCAGTTTTGATCTTATTCAAAAACATTGAGAGTTATTCAGTCTTGCGAAGAGATGCTAGAATCTGTAAGAGTTGAGAGATATCGGTATCTTTCTGTGTCTAGCAATTGCAGAAAATGCTGTCACGCTTGTTGCTGTAGGTGTGAAATTACATAAACTAGTGTTTTTTCAGATTGTCACCATGATGCAGTCCTATTGCATGTTAATACAGTATCCTCATCAGTATACAAAGTCATACTAAAGTAATGCTGGTTTGTGATAGAGTATTGCAAGGACTGGAAAACTTTTAGACTCTCCCTGTGGGAAACATGAAGATGGAGAAAACTGAATGCTCTTGGTCTTCTAGACTGGGAGACAAACTTTTGATACTTTTGCATGTCTTTTAATAAATATATGCATTTAAACTGAATTATGCTATTTATCCAAGAAAAATAAATAATCATAGCTGATTACTTTGGAATTTTCATCAGTCTTTTGCATGCTGTGCTCAGCTGCAGTTCTAAGATGGGCTTGTGTGCCAGAACACTGTGTTTCTCAGGCAAAGCTGAAATTGCCTTGAAAATGGCTGTAAAGTTTTAAACTGGAATGGTAGAAATCAAGTGAGGACTGTATAACTGCAGAACATTTTAGCTTAAAAAATAAAGAAGCCTGTTATTTCAGAAAATAAACAATTTAAAACTGAGGTGACTTACAGAAGAGACAGCGGATAGGAATGCATACATCTGTTTCCCTGTAGTTTAAGAGACTTTTCCTTTGAATCTGAGAAAATGTGCAGCTTTGTATGCTTATATTGAGCAAGACTTAAAGTGGCTAACAAGAAGTTGCTTTCAAAACCTGTTGTGAAAATGTAAAGTGTAGCCTTCATCTTTGTTTTTCTTTGTCTGATTAGTGGCATACAATTGAGAGATCTTGGAATCTTGGAATATAATCCTTTTTTTCAGTTCAATAATGCGAAAATGCATGTGTGTTCAGTAAAAGTGTATATCAAAATAATCAAGTTCTTATTAATATGATTGTTAGAGATTCTGTCTAGGAGTTCAGACTTTAGAAAGGAGTTCTGTACTGGTATTGTTTAATCTCTTGATTTCCTTCAAGACCTGTGAATTATCAAGCACCCCGTACAACTGAGGTCCACCTTTTATTCATTTATTTATTTAGTTCAAAGGTGTAGCAGTGGCTGAATATTCTGGTAGATTTGTATTTGTATCGAGATTTTGACTGTTCTGTAATTTTCATAGCCATATGGGACATAACAGGAATTAGTCCTTCTTTATAAAGGTAATTACAGAATAACATAGGTTTTGAAATTCAATAATCGACTTGGAATCTGTGCTATTCTCTCTTTAACATTTGATGTAACTACTGTTGCTGAGATGGGGCTATTAGCTGAGAAGTCGCGGGGGGAGGGGGGGAGCGGGATGGGGAGGAAGTTCCTGGAGTGGAGGAAACAAACTTGTTAGTACAGGTCCTATGTAACTCTGTTTTAGATTTTTGGTAGCCAGAATATTTGGCTGGAAGAATTGAAACTAAACTGTCATCTGTTGGTTGGGGTTTTTTTATTTATTTACTTACAATTTTGCTTTTGTTTCACTGCATGTTTATATTGCTAATTGATAGTAACTTTGTGCAAGAAAACACGCTACGTTACCAGAATGAGTGGTGTATTTAAATCTTTTTAGATGCTAAGGTGGTGATTCCTTTCCCAGTGTCTTTATTGGACCAAACAGAGTTCCTAATAAAAGAAAGGGCCTTTATTTTCTCTCAGTGATGTTCAAAACCTATCTTGAAGTCATTGTGTGGTGTCTTACTGCATATCATTTTATAATAGCTTATTTGCTGCTTCAGTGCTTTCTTCTCTCAGGGACTGAGTAGCTCCACTTAAAGATGTTGACTGTTTTAGGAAATATTTCAACTCAAATAATTTGGTAATTCCAAGCTCTGAAGGGAAGGGATTCTTAAAAATGAAAGCTGGGTTTGAGGCGCAGTTAAAGGAGATGGGAGGCCTTATGGACACACCTGTAGTTCTTGCTCCTTGCTTGCTTCCTGTGGTGCAGGTTTGCTGAGTTTTCTCTACAGTATGGGATAGTAATTTAATACTAGCAAACAAATTTGATTAAATAGGAAAGAATCAAAATTCAGGGGATAACTTCTTGTTTGTCAGTTCTTTCCTGAAATGAAACCCTTAAATTTGTAACAGACCTCTGAAGAACATGTAATGGGGTTTTTATGACCACTGTCTTGAGCTGATAGGGATTCCAGCTGTTAGTAATTACATTGTATATCAGCTGATACTGCCTCAGATTTCACTGTCTTGCATCATACCAAACATCACAGACTCTGTTTATAAACAGAATCCTTTTCTCGGCTGCTCTTTGTCCTGACCAGCAAAAACATAAGGGTTGAATGGATTATTTAATATTTGTTTCTGCCTGTGTATGGGTGATTGACACCCATATGAACCCAGCTTTGAGAATCCAAAAATTGTTCCAGACTTTGTTAAAAGTTTGTACCTTCAAATTAGTTTCATTGTTTAAATGAATGCTTCACTTTCTCTATTTGTTATACTTTGAAACAGACTGCATAATGTTATGGGATGTTGCAGTTACTCATTTACTTGTACTTTAGAGTTGTAGTTACATATGTATAGTGTTGTATGTTTACACTTGTGTTATTGTGTATCTGCTGATATAAACCGATTGAATTTTGCATCTTGAAACGGCCTGGGCTTACTTTTTTTAGGTTAGATTAAAACATTTCCAATGTGTCAGCTAGGGATAATGTTCGTTCCTTACTGAATACCTTTTACTGAGGCTAAATGGAAAACTGGCAGGTAATGTGCCATATGCACTGGTGGCTTCTTCAGCTTGGGAAGGCTCTAGGTATTTAAGTCAATAAGGCTGCTGATGTAATGGCATGGGTCTCAGCAGGATATGCTCCTTCCTCATTTCCAGATGGTACAACAATGTAGAAGACAACTGAAATGAAACGTGCTTACAGTTCCTGTCTGGCATGGTGAAAATGTGATGGAGATCAAGCCTATTTGCCAATACTTATCACTGTTTTATTTTGCTCTCCCCCTGACAGAGGCAAGCAAACTTGTCATGTCATATGTAGCTGCTGTGTGTGGAAAAGGGGCAGAGGTTAATCAAGTCAAAGAACAACTTTTGCAGTCAAATCCAGTTCTTGAAGGTAAGAATCTCATTCATGGAGCATTTATGAAGATATTACCTCTGTGTCTATCAGCATTCCTGCTGAGCTGGTTTGGAAAACCGTATCTGTTGTTGTTTCGTCGTTAATTGGTGTCCAACATAGGAGATGCTTTCTGTGAAGACAGCTACAAGATTTTATTCAGTTACGGAGAGGTCTTCTTGAGAAGAAAACTGTTTCCCTTATGAAGGGAGAGCTCAGGAAGTTAGGTCATATTTCCCAGAGTCGTCCTGCTGTTCTCTGTGGGCGTACCCTTTCTTAACACTGCCTTGATGATGCTTGGCTGTATCAAAAGACTTAACTTCAGTCCCTCTGATTCATTTCCTTCCAAATGATATTATTATAGTCTCTAGTAAACAAACAAGCTCTGTAAAGCATTATTTTTCTTTTAGAAAAAAAAGAGTGAAGAAATGGGTCTTAGAAAAACCCAAGCCAATCCATATGCATGCCTGTTGTTCCCTGAGACTTATTGTTCCCTACATCTGGTGACTCTCTTGGCCTGTTTTCCTGACAACTGCCTTTCCTGCTCTCCCATGAAAGACTTTTTTTTTTTTTTTAATTAGTCATTTTAATTTAAAGACATTGGCTGCCAGAAACAGGATCTTCATTTTTCCTGGAGATAGGATATATGATCCCCAAAGCTTGCAGTTTTGTCCCATTGTCTAATAATTGCCTTCAGAAGTGCCTTGGTTAGCGTTGACTTATTTAGGTCTATTGTGTTGGTTCCTGGCTCAGTCCTTCCCACAGTTCTTTTAAGCTATTGTGGTGCTGAGACAAATGCTTATGACTCTTGTACAATAATTTTGCATTATAGCCAGATGATATGCAGGGTTTGTAAGACTGTTGAGTGTCAACATCTTATTTATTGCCTAGCTATCTATACATATATGCGGTAATTTGGAGTCTATAGGGAGCAAGCACGCTACAAGTGAGAAAATGGGGGGTGGGGGGATGAAAGAAAGGGAAGGGAATGCAAAAGTGGGCTGAGAGTAGTGGTGAACTGGATGGGTAAAATGTGGTCATTTACTGTACAAAAAAACCCCAAAATTGTAAGCAAAGACTTGTAAAGAAAGGATGAAATGTTAGAATTTAAGAATAATAAAAATGTTGGATAAAACTTTCTTTGATCAGATATGTTCCACTGAAAGCTGAATGGGGGGATTGCAGTCTTCCATTGTTTTGGATTTACAGAGAAGAGCTGTGTTGCTTTTATCACTGTCCTGGAAGGCAGATTTCAGATCTAAATAGTATGGGAAGTACGGAGCTTTTTCTTGCCAAAGCTGTATTGTTGCCCAGGGACTGCCAAATGTATTGGATTTCTTGTTGGTTTGTGAATCTTTGTTTTAATGCAAGAGAAATAGACTAAGGTTACAGAAGAGTGCCTTATCATTTTAAGGTATTGTTTGTTCTACTTGGTGTGCTGGTAACTGCCTATTTAGCTTGTTGGAAGGTAGGACGCTGGATTATTCCATGAGGCTGCTGCTCAAGCCTGGCTGCATATATATGTTTTAGACAGAAATTAAGCATTTGTGGTTAGATTTATTTTTCTTTGGTTGTGTAGTTCTGTTTCAGTTGAGCTGCAGTGCAAGAAAATGACATAAATGTTACATATGCATAATTTATCTAATGGGAATTTTTTTTTAACTACAGTTGCTACTGTAAATTAACTTTTAGAAACAATGAACTTAAGGGAAAACTGAGGAATGTGTCTCATGCTTTATAATGAAACATTTGTGCTTGATTCTGTGCAGTTATAAATGACTCTACTGTTCAGCACTGTGTTTAAGAAAATGCAGCTCAGAGATTTGGTTGTTGAAAAGATGATTTATTGCAGGGCATAAAGATTTTTTAAAACAATTCTTTCACTTATCCTTGGCCTTCAGGAGCAACAAACTTTTCCTTTTGGCTTCAGTTCTTTGATCAAGAATAAGTCTACTCATGCAAGTTTGTTGAAGACTAAAAGCATGTATTTATTTCTATCCAAAAAACGTTGACTTGACTTGATCTTTGAAAGTATATATGCTATATAAATAAATACTGGGATAAATAAACTCTCCTGTTAGAGTAGGAGTGATATACTTAATAACGTAGGGGACATTCCTGCTGGACTCGATGTACTTTGACAATGTGTGATGTTTAGAACTGGAATTGTCCTCCAGTCTGAGTTCTTGTCGTGCCCATGTTCTAAGCGGGTGGCTGCCCATCTGAATGTAGCTTTGGGAAGTCCTTTCTTGGAGAGTTTTGATTGTCAGAAAACTTTAGCTAAAGAAATTAAAACCAAACTATTCAAAAAGCTAGTTTAGGTCAAGCTGAAGAGTGTGCGCTAAACTTTTGTTGTAAATCAGACTTATTTCAGCTGATTAATATTCAGCTTAAACTAGTGTATATGTGTGGGAATAGTGTAAATAAATCCGTTTCAAAGCATTGATTAAACTGTCCTATGCAAACAATTTTTAAGTTTCATTCTGTAATTTCCTCAGTTCTGGCTTCCATCTTTTACCATCTTCAGTTCTGGGAAGTAAGACTCATTTCTTTCTCTGAATTGAAGAGAAAGAAGTATTTCCTATGTATAAAGTTATTTGGGTAATAAAACTTTTAATTTGACGATTCAAAGCCCCAGGATATGTGCTCAACCCAGGTGCAGTTTTGTCTTGGAACCATTTCCCCTTGTATGTTTTTCTTACACTTTTTTAAACAAAGGAAGCGTTGAGATGAAACTTCTTTGGACTTCCATAGGTGTTTTCTCATTTACGATCATGCCTGTCACACTCTGTCTATCCCCAGCAACTGATACCCATGCAATGAACAGGGTAATAGCTTCTCAGAAGTCTAAGATTCCTTTAAATATATAGAAGTCATAGATATTTTAGCATTTAAATATTTTTTTTCCTGGTAGGTTTGGTGGTCATATTTGTTTTCTCTTTCTCCAGCTTTTGGAAACGCCAAAACTGTGAGGAATGACAACTCCTCTAGATTTGTAAGTATTTTCTTTAAGACTGAATTTGAATCCCATTTAGGGGAATTATGTTGTTGGCCATTTCCATTGTACCTTATATCAGCCATCAAGGCATCTGTAAGGAGGGAATGAATAATTTGGAGAGAAAACTTTCCGGTAGTTGTCTGAGGACTGTGGTGTTAGGAGAAGGCAAACACCTTCAGCAGCAATCAATGCTTCATTGTGTACATTCGAGCATGTTCTCCTTCCCCAGCGTGTTAGTAGTGCATTATTAGCAGTCACCCCTCTTTTTAAAAGATGTTTCACCTCCTTGTCAGAAATCTTCTTGGTTTCTGATGTGGGCATAGAGTTCTATTGAGACTCAAAGTAGAAGCTTAAAAAAAAAAAAAAAAAAAGAAAAAAAATTGGGATGTGACATTCTGTGGCCGGATGAAAACATAATTACAGCGCAGCTGGATTCTTTAATTATCTGGCACTGGTGGCTTTAATGTCAGCGACCATGTGCCTAGCAACTGGTCTGCTTAGCAAGTCAATCTTTCTATGTGATCTCGTTTTCCATCCATATGTATACATTTTTTTGTTAAAATTGCTACTTCAGGTTCTCGTTTTCTTTCTATGGTGTTTCAACCTGTGTTTACAAATTTAGTTTTAATATAAACATTTGTAATGTTACCTTTTTGCTTATATTCTTAATAATCAACTGGTTAAATTCATGCTTTTTTAGCATGAAACTGAATGTGAAATTATAGGAACTAACAATTGACCAAAAAAAAAAAAGTTGAAGCTGGAGTTGGGTGATTCAGAAGTGTGAGTACTCATCATAGTTTCTCCTGCTAAAATCAGAAGACTGAATGTGACTTTGTAATTTGCTCACTTGTCTGCAGGAGAGTTATATCGCGAGACGTGTAAAGTAGACAACAGAAGATAAATTAATACACTGGGAAAATGGTGCATTGCGAGTAAAAGCAAATGGATGAAAGCCTGGGATATTGTGACACTGGGGAGGGGCTTTTTTTCCACATGGGAAACTTCTCTCCCTTTCCCTTCTGATTCTTGAGTATTGATGATATTGTTCCCCATGGCTATGAATGCTCCTTCTGCAGCTGTCAAGCTCCTGCTTGTGAACTGAACAAAGGGTCTTCATCACAAGGTCAGGGCCAAAATTTGAGGCACTGTAGAAAATATTTTTGGATAGAAAGGGTAGAAAAAATGCAACTATCAGAGATGACGTACTACAGAAAGGAGGAGACAGTGAAGAGGAGAAGAGGTGCCATTTGCAAACAGAAGTCTTTCCAGGACAAAGCGTAACCAACTACTATTTTGCCTTTCAAGTCCTTGCTTATAAACACAAAGCTAAAAATAATTTTGGAAACATCCAGCTGGCCCAGTCCTTGAGAAATTAAAATTTAATTATCTGATTCAATTCTTTATCTCAGAAATTTGAATCAGCTCAGAATTAACTTCAAATAAGAAAGTACAAGTACTGTCCTGTCTAGCCAGCCTCAGCTGGCAGCAAGGAGAAGAACAGATTTTCAACAGAGTCAAGACAATCTCGACAAATACCCAGTAAATTAGAAAATATCTTTGAGGGAGTCAATGTAAAGTGCTTGGTTTTTGTGTTCTGTAATTAAAATCAAAAGACAAAGAAAGAAACAAAACTCTTCCTAAATGCAGTGAATAAGGAAGTACAAACACAAGGCTTCTCTTTTCAATAGGTTGTTTTTGTCCTCTGTTAAGTAAGCACCAGAGGCTGGTGAGATCATTTCTCTGCATGGTTTGCGGAATTTGTTTGAATTACTACCAGCAGTTTTTATCTTTCCAAACTTCCTTGCCAATGTGAGCTGCAGTGCTTTTGCCTTTTCTACACAGTGTGGGTCTATCCATTTTGTCACTGTTAAACGTAGCTCTTACTACATTAAACACTTGTCATATAAATTAAAATGATGCAAAGAGCAGAGCGATCTTCTGTGATGTGGAAAAGTCAAACAAAAGTCAAGGAAACACACTGCGGCAGTACGGCTAAAAATGAAATCCCTTTTGTGGTGACAGTCTGTTAATTGTTGCCTCTGGTCTCCTGAGTTACGAGGGAAAGAGTTCAGTGGGAAAAATCCATCACTTTTACAAGGCAGGCACACGCTTAGGGACAGACACCCCACGATTACTAACAGTAATCATTGCCAGCCAGTCCTTAAAGCCAAACTGAGCGGCTATCCTTCAACTGCCTTAATTCACACTCCCAGAAGATTTTACGCTGAGAAAATAAGTTTGTGTGGAAGATAATTTTTTCCTGCATTCTTATGTTAATAAGCATGATAATACCTACATGGCCACAAGTATTGTTTGGTGTTCTTGGTCTTCTGGTGGAAGTTCGTATATATAACCTTAGAAACTGAGCAAAGTACTGGGTTGCATTACAAACCTGATTAAAGCTCTTCTCATGAAGATCTCTGACTGCGATAATGCAATTGTCTTAGAAGCTTTGAATCATTTTCTATTTTTCAAAATTTGATGGAGTGTACAGGAGGTTGCCAGATTGCTCTTTTAGCCTGTAAAAACAGGCAACTAATTTCTTTAAAAATGTCTCGAGCAGTTTTGCTTGAACAGAAATTAGAGTCTTAAAATATGCTTCTTTCACAGGGAAAATACATGGATATTGAGTTTGATTTCAAGGGTGACCCACTTGGAGGAGTTATAAGCAACTGTGAGTATTACTCTTGGTGTCAGCATATTAACACCTTAAAATGTTTTGTTCAAAAAGGAAGATGGTTAAATTATTGAAAAGATCATCTCTGTTTGTCTAATTGAATCTCTCTCCATTATGTGACAAATTCTGCTTTTTAATTTTCTGCTGAATAGTGTACCTTAAAGTAAGTGAAAACAGACTTGAAGAAGTAAGCATGAATAATACATGCACTGTATTGTTTAAAAGGTACTGAGTAATGTGCATGGGTTCATATGTTGTTCCTGAAGCTGGTAGCCAGATGGATAAGGGTATTTGAGGCTCTTTCAATACTTGAATCCCCCGGATCAATCCCATTACTTGATTTGATTGGTTATGTATTTAAGGTAGATAATGTCTGAGATACGCTGTTTTATAATTCGTAAGAGTGATACAAAGTATGCTGGAGGTCACCATGAGATGGGTATGTTTATTTGGAATCAAAGTGTGCCATACTAATTTTAACATACCTCACAGCATAGGAAAAGACTTATTATGAGAGAGGAGTTTAGGGAGTTGAGTTTAGGGAGACAAGGGTGGCCTCAGAGGTTGTTACCTGACGTACATCGTTGTGCTACGAAACATAGCAATTCAGAAATTTTAACCATCTCTCTGCGGGGAAGAAAGAGGCTGGGAACTGAATGCCAGCCCAGGATGCTTTGACTTGCTTTCCTTTCGAGAGTTTAAATGCAGCTTTTAAAAGAAATTGCTCTTCTGTGCTATATAAAGCTCTGTTTGTTTGCTTTTCTTATTTTTGAAAAGGGATGGAGGAGGGCAGTGAGTGACTACACTAGGTGTCACTGACCTAGCCTTGACCTCTCTTCCCACTCAGCCAAATTCATCGCTGTTTCTAAAGACTGACTTTTGACTCCATTGGCATTTTACTGGTTGTGAAATAATGAGAATCATCCAAGGTGAACTGAACTCTCCATATATAATATAAACATTTTAAAACATTGTGAAGAATTTTATGCATAAATATAGGCTTTGGTTTTTTTCATAGGGCAAACATTTTTTCTGGACCAGGTCACCTTTTGGAACTGTGCCTGAAAGAGCATGATTTTTGTGACAGAGTAGATCTTGAAACTCAAAGCAGTCACTATTTAAGTGTTTATGGCTATCTATTAAATTTGACATTGGGCAGTCAATGAAATTAGAGGCCAAATGTATTCAGTGTATTCATCAATAATTAAATGAGAACAAAGAGATTCTAGCAGGCTAGCTGTGTTGTTTGTTTCTTTTTATTTCACATTCAAAATAGATACTTAAAATGAACCCTGCTTTGTAGAGTGGACACTCAACAGTTTGTCTTTGAAAGTACTGTGCTGAGTCATCTAATTAAAATATTGTGTCATATCAAAAGGGGATCCAAATAGTTAGTCTATAGTTTATCTGCCTTGTAAATCTTTGCATGTTGTAATTACAACATTACATGTAATTACAATGATGTGATGACATAGTAATTAAGGGCAGCCATATTTTTAGATCTTCCTAAAAGATGCCTATTTTAGGCATTCTCCCTGTCTTCTCACATTTAATAAATATGTAATAGGAAGAAGATGAATTTAAATTTAAAAATGAAGATCTTATGTGTAAGCCCTGTTGTGGGAAAGATGTTACTTGTTGAACTATGAAACACCCCATACTTGACAGGGTATGTCATGAGTAAATACTGAGTTCCCGTAGCTGAGTCTTAATGTATCTCATCTTTGATTTAATGTTCGCAACATTTGATAGTCAATCCATCTCTCTTTAAAGAGAGTTTGAATTCTGTACAGTTTTAAAGCAAGTTTGTTTTCCTGCCTTAGATCTTTTCCACACATTTGCAGCATTGCATTGCAATGGAAATGTTTCTGTTGTGAGGTATCACCACTCTGGAGATACCAGGGGCTTAAATTCTGGTATGCCGCTTACCTTTTACTCTGGTTTTAGTCAAATTTAGGATTTGTCTTCTTAATTCATCAAGTAGGAAGTCAAGTAGTGCTGAAGTTTCTGATCCTTAAAAAGGAAAGTATGATTAGTTTATTCATAAATATTCTTTGCTTTCTGACCATCTGTTGGTTTGGTGTTAACAGGATGTGAAGATGATATAATAATATTTTGATTAAACTTTAATAGTTGTATCTGATGATCTTGATTTCCAAACACCAATGAAGTTAGTGGGCTTTTTGGATCACATCCTGTGTCACTAAGCTGTATTTCGTACTATGAGTGCCTGTAAGCAGACATGTTGAACATATAGTTTATTTTGGTGGCAAGAAGGGTAATGAACACAAGCTACTAATTTTGTCAGACTGGTAAAGATAAGCAGAGAGCCATTAGTTTTAAAGGTCTTGTTTGAGACGGTCTGGTCTGTCCTGCTCTAAAATGCTATGAAGCTCTGCGAAAGGCTAATCAATCTGCCTGTGACCCTTCATGTAGCGGCTGATGCTATTGTGACCTTCTCTTGGGCCATTCTCTGGTGTCTTTCAATGAGCTGTTACTTCTTAATGACAGGGGTTAACCTGCAAATGAACCTTTCACAGGATGGAGCCAGAGGGTAAAATTATCTTGACAGTGCATACTGCCTGTCTCTCCTGTCCACTTTGCAGTGAATGGTATGTTCCTTTCAATGGAGTGAATAGTTCATTGCAGTGAACTGGTATGTTCCCAAATTGAAGATAATTTTACATTTGAACAGTGTAAAATACATATAGACTCATTATATTACATAGCTGCTCACAGCTTCTCAGTGCACTGATTTGAAAGGTATTTGACATATTGCTATATCATGATGTACAGTCACAAAAAGAAACTGAGAGTGGAAAATTTGAGATGAATGTGATTTATGCGATCTTTAAGTATATTACTTGAGTCAGGAATTTTTTCCTGTTAGACTACAAAAGAAAAATTATTTCAGATAGCATGTGTTGTACTTGTTTGGTCCTACGTCAGCAGCAAGTGAGACGTGGGGGTGAGCAGAAGGGTGAATAAGGGCTGAGAAGAAGAGGTACGTGGTAAGCCTGAGTCATAGAATCATAGAATCATAGGGTTGGAAGGGACCTCTGGAGGTCATCTAGTCCAACCCCCCTGCCAGAGCAGGGTCACCTTAGAGCAGGTTGCACAGGAACGCGTCCAGGCGGGTTTTGAATGTCTCCAGAGATGGAGACTCCACCACCTCTCTGGGCAGCTTGTTCCAGTGCTCTGCCACCCTCAAAGTAAAGAAGTTCCTCCTCATGTTGAGATGGAACTTCCTACACTCAAGTTTGTACCCATTACCTCTTGTCCTGTTGCCGGGCACCATTGAAAAGAGCCTGGCCCCATCCTCCTGACACCCACCCTTTAAGTATTTGTACACATTAATTAGGTCACCCCTCAGCCGTCTCTTTTCCAGACTAAACAGACCCAATTCCCTCAGCCTTTCCTCATAAGAGAGGTGTTCTAGTCCC
>VYZM01007040.1:214722-231809 GCA_013398915.1 Dromas ardeola
CCTTCATAGAAGGCTATCAGATTAGTCAGGTATGATTTCCCCTTGGTGAATCCATGCTGGGTGCTTCTGATAGCCCTCTTTTCCTCCACATGCCTTGAGATGACGCCCAGAACAAGCTGTTCCATCATCTTTCCAGGGATGGAGGTGAGGCTGACCGGCCTGTAGTTCCCCGGGTCCTCCTTCTTGCCCTTTTTGAAGACTGGAGTGACACTGGCTTTCCTCCAATCTTCAGGCACCGCGCCTGTTCTCCAGGACCTTTCAAAGATGGTGGAGAGCGGCCCGGCAATGACTTCTGCCAGCTCCCTCAGCACTCTCAGGTGCATCCCATCAGGGCCCATGGACTTGTGAATATCTAATTGGCCTAACTGGTCCCTCAAAGTCGTTTGAATCCTCCCTTTTTCTTAGTTTTCTGTGAAGGTCCCAGCTGGTTTTCCTAATGGGTTGGAGATGCTAGAATCCATGTAAGGTGAGGCACACAGTCCCAGCGCTAGCTAACAACCAGCCCACCCAGTCGTGAGCTGACCTGATTGACCTGTGTGGGGTTAGGAAGCCCAAATTTACTCTTGTGAGCATTTCTGAACACTAAACCCTTGCTGTATTCACACCTGTGACTGTAGATATCCATTCACTGTTTTGTAACAAACACCAGTCCCTGCTCAAAGTTATGCTGTGGCTCTAAAACATTTACAAACGGGTAAATTGCATTTACATTTTCTCTCACTGAATTGAGTATGAGGTGTATCTGCTCCTCCTGTCCTTCCCTGGGGTGTTTACAGTTGCTGCTGTTGCACTGAACACTCTTTGTCAGTGCTTACGTGCTTTTTCCAGAGCACTTGTCAAGAAAGACAGTTGGAATATTGGGTAATTAACTTCTTCCACCTGGGTATATTATTGTGGAAATAAATTACAGAAACCATCAGTACTATTGTTAGTTTTCCATTTGTTATAACTACCATGGTAGTGGGGATGGAAGCAGGAGAAAAGTAGAAAAGAAACTACTATTCTTCTGTAATTACAGCATAATATGTATTTCATGTAAAAATGGGTGTGTTTGTTTTTAAAGGGATAGGTGCTAATTGCAATAACTTGTACAGCTCTAAAATATGACTCTCGATCCACAGATGCTGCATCTGTTTTGTACTCCAGGTGACGTTTGTGTGCACACCTGCCTCGTCAGTTTTGTGACTGGTTTTGTGTACACTAGATTTTATGGTTGAAATGGTTTTGCATAACACAGTCCAAAATGTTTCATACTTGCAGTTGTTTAGACCTTTTCAAAAGTAGAGATCTCACAATAGTTTTCCCAGAATGTTTAATAAGTCTTAAATATTCTATCTCTTAAATATTTAAGTCTTAAATTTTCACGTTTCCCCTGGGATTTCCTGCTGAAAGATACCTAGCTTTTTAGCATTAGGTGATCTTTACTAATCTGCCTGAGCCCTTCAGTGATTTAATGATTAATGAGAAGACAACAGTGGTGCAGGTGAAGTACGGTATATGTAATGCCTGCTTTGGAAAAGCCATTTTTAACTGGCACAGTGTACTTAAAGTGCAAATAACAAGGGATTAAAGAAGGGCCTCGTTTTGCCATCTTTTCCAACAGCAACATGAAAGAAATCTATGATGTTTATTGAAAGCAACAACTTTTTTAAATTACCAAAGTGATAGTGGTAACTTTACAACTCGTTCTTCATTACAACTTGTTTGTTCATTTTAAAAGACAAAAGTAATTACCCACTTACTGAGAAATCAACAACTTGGCTGTGGATTTTAGTTATGTGATTGCTGTTAGTGATCTCCTTTGTTCAGGGAAATATTACACAGATTTTACAATTAGACGTTATGGAAAGAGATACTCATTCTTGTTGATTTATTTTTTAGTTTTAATCTTAACTTGTTCCAACATCTCCCTTGGTGTTTTAGTTAGCACAGTTGCCACCATTTAGGCAATTGCCTTGCCTAAATTAGGAAGCGTTTAAAAAAAAAACCCAACCAAACAATATGAAACATTTTGATTAGCTCAATTTTAAACATCATTTATTACTTGAGTAATCAAGATTTAACACTCTTAAAATGTGCAACCATTGTATTTTCACTGCACATACTTGCCCACATAGTAGTTTTTGTTTGATATAATTATGAATCATTTCATTCAAGAGAACATTATTATAAACTTGGTGGTAATAATGTGAAAAAGTTCCTGAGAAATGGCTACTGTATTTTGTTTTTCACTGGTGCCTTTTTTTTATGACAGCTGAACAATCAAGGTAGGAAAACAAAAAACATAATTTAACATAATGTGGGTGTAGAGATAAGCCTCTGTGACTAGAAAATGTTTTGTAACTTTGGCTGAATAGCTAAAAAGGTCCTTGGTCATGGCCTGCTGAAAAGAATATGACTAAAACAAACTTTTCCTGGATTTCTCAGAATGTATCCAGGTAGTGTCATTTTTTTGTTTGTAGTGTTTACTTGTTCCTTTCTTGAATGTTGATTCAATTTCTAGTATATTTAGAGAAATACAAAGATCCTAAATTTTTCTGGATTGATCAAGTTCATGGGTCAAGTAACCAAAAAGAAATCCTGTAAATTTCTACATTATATGCTTACACAGATCTCTTGCATTTAAACCAGTGTTATCTAGGAGTAACAAGTAATCAGAACCATTGGAATGTAGCTGGATTTTGAGTTATCTGAATCAATGGATATTCAAACAAAATGATTTAAGAATTGTTTCCAGGTTGGACCTTTCCAAAGCAATTTAATTCTTACAGTTGCTTTGATACATGCAACATGTTACATGCTTCAGTTCAAGCAGGAGTATTGGTAGATAATGCAGAAAAAATACCTAATCCTTAGGTATTAGGACTACGTATGTAGTCCTGTATGTTCTCACTAGATAATTCTGTATAGCCCCTATACGTAATTTATATAGACTATATAAAAAAAAAAATGTAATATGTATAGAGTTTGGGGTTTTTTGCTTGTGTGGGTTTTCGTATAGATAAGCACCACCTGTCCACACATGCCACTGTAAAGAGAATTACCAAGTGGGTGCGTGCAGAAACCTGATGTGCATCTTTGTGTCTTCTCTTCTGACTGTTCAATCCACAGAATTTGTAATCATGTGAGAGTTAACGCAAAAGTTACTGGTTGTGCAGTACTTGCTTTAAGGAAAATATATTTGGTTGATTTATTAAAATGCTAATTAGGGCAAACAAAGGGAAGGTTTTCTTAAGAGTAGGACAGATGGTCTAGATCTTTTCTAGCAGTCTGATTTCAGTCTGCATGTGGGCATAAAAGAAAAAAAGCAGAGAATGAATACAGCTTTAAAAAGAATTGGTAACAGCTGCTTTGTTAAGGTAAATACCTGATTTTGTGTCAGTAACTGCTTTCTGGAGCCTTTTTCCTCAATTATGAAGGCTGACAGAATATGGAATATCGGGACTTTGGAAAGCCAACTTAATTAGTTAACCTCCTTTCTTCTAAAAACATATAAATAAGATAAACTCCAGTGAAAAATCTAAGATAGTTATCCTTCTAACATAGCTCGTTTGACATATGCTCAAGAAACTGTTAAATCTGCTGCAGGCATGCATGTAATTAGAAGAAGGTTTACTTATAATATTTTGCCAGGATATGTAGCTGAGCTTTTATGGCAGCATTTGAGTAAATTTATATATAGAATGTTTTTAAACCCAAACAAGCCAAACCGCTTCACAAACTGCATTGCTTCAATATCCTTTGAAAACACAGCCATTTCCTGAAGTGTGTGTAGCCACTGCGGGAGCTGAAGTTGTTTATTTCTTTGAGATTAAATTTGGCTGCGATTCATTCCAACACTTCACTGGAGAACCTTCGCAGCCAGCGTGACTCTGAACTGCCTGGCGCTCACCTTGCCTTTCTCAGCCCAAGCATTAACACTTGGATGATGGACCAGCCTCTCCCTTGGAGTTATGAATGTAAAATTAGACAGGATCTAGTTAGTTAGGTACAGGACGACTCCGCGTTTGGACCTCAAGGAGGGGAGCCCCAGCCTTTGGTGAACTGAGAGGTAGAGAGGCCGCACGCCAGGCTGCTGGTGAGAACTGCACCTTCTGATCTATGCCTTTCCGACATAGCGTCAAACGTCAGATGTTAGTCATCTGTCATCTAAAAAAAAAAAAAAGACAGTAAAATGGAAAAAACAAAAGTGTGAATCTGTAATCCTAATGTAAAGATGAGCTGCTGGCAATATGGGACAGCCACTTGTTTGGATATATCTGTACTTTGTCATCCAGCATGTGCAAAACTTCCTGGTGCTGAAGCAGGGCCACCATGGGAGGAAGGAGACTGTGGGCTTATGGAGTTAAAAAACCACAATTGTCTGTTCAAACAAGACTAAAGTTCTGACCTGGTCACACAACACATTCAATGGTGAAGAGTTATTCATCGTCATACAGTCTTCATTCACCCTGTCAGATGCTCTGGTCGTTGGGAGCTCCATGCACTGTCACCTGCTGCGCTCGTTACAGTTCTTCGCTCAGGCAACTGCATGTTTATGGAATAAGATAGTTCAGCTGGTCTGTAAAATCTTTGAAACTTGTCCTACTGTAAGCCAACCAGAAGATTAATAATACTGTATGAATTTTGTCATTGTTGTCACTGGCCTATTCCACAGGAAGGGGTGTAAGCTTAGGTAATTACAGCGGGTAACGCAGGCGCAACACGCTGCCTGGAGCTAGCCAAAATCTGAACACACTCTGCTACACTCCTCCTTGCTCCTCGGTTCAGCGAGCGAACCCCAGGGCAGACGCTCCCTCTGGGGCTGAGCCCTGGCATGCCGGAAAGCCGGCAGAGCCCGGGTGCTGCAGCCCGGAGCAGAGACAACCGCTCCTCAGCTGCTCCTCTGTGGTGGGGCTGGAGGGGGGTCTCCCCTCCTCTGGCAGCCTCTGGCAGCACAGAGGCGGCTGCATGGAGCGCCGCCTCTAACTGACAGGGTTGCTAAGACTAAACAGGCTCGGTTTCAGCAGACATGGAAATTTGAGGAAAGGTATAGTATAATACACATCGGGTATTATAGAAGCCAGGCAGGGGAAGTGTTTAGCAACACCACATGTCCTTAAATGGATTGGTGTTCTGTGTATTTTGCCTTTGTAAAACCTGATCTCAACTTTGTGGCAGCTCTTCTGAAGAGTAACATCCAAGCTGTGGTAATTTCCCCTTTGGGGCTTTCTTCTTGCATGGACACAGTTTAGAGAGATCTTAACCCCAGTCAGAGAGAGGGTGGTGGGTACGTAGTGGTCGGTGCACGGGGGAGCTCCTTTGCTGTGCACTTGGAATGAGGCAGTAAATGTCTCTGTCTTCATGTCACTGAAGAGAAACTGTATCCTGGGAACTGTTGGTTTACTATCCGGAAAAATGGTGTGGAGCCCTTGTGTGCCACTGAGATAAGAAGGAATAACATGTTTTTTGTACAAAAGCAGTGAGTGACACCGATACCTGTCCAATACGAGGTTCTCTTATTGCATCCCTCTCCCCTTTCCTGATGTGCTGGGGGCCACAGCATTTCAGTGGAGCACGGGCGGAACAACCTTGTTATTGTCACCTCCATAGTAAATGTGATGCAGAGTCTGAAACGTTGCAATGTGTTACAAGTCAGTTTGGTTCTGCTGTCTGCCCAGATCCTACCCGTATTGTTAAGGCTTAGAGATGTCCCCATCACTAATGGTGGCGGACAAAGCAATCTTCTTGTTAAACTACTCAATCAGTGCAGTGATGCTTTTCAAAGTGCTGCTTTTTCATTTCACTTTAAATGTCTTATGATGGAGCTTCTGTCAGTCCCATTGGGAATTATTTCATAGTCTGATGCACCTGAGGATCACAAAGTGCTACGTGATTATTCAGTTTAAATTCTTCCTTTATTTGTCTTCCCCCTGTCATTTACCCATCTTTCATGTGCCTAGACTTTTAACATTTCAGTTCTTTTCAAACCTTCACCGATGCAATTATTCTTACCAAATCTTAATTTTGTGGTTGTACTGTATATTGGATGATGGCTTTTGAGCACGTTGCCTCCCTGACCTGAGTTTTCTTTGCAGCTCACAAACTGCAGCTTTTAGAAGTGTACTGGGCTTACAGCTTGCTCAAATAACTTATTTGAGAAATATGTACTAATTCAATACATTGTGAAATGGTTTGCGCCTACCATTTATCATCTTCTAATTTGATGATGATGATATAAAGCAATGAAATAAAAAACGATGGGGGATTATACTGATATTAGTGTTTTGCTCCAACAATCTTTCACTGACCTGTGAGATTTTGTTTGTTTGTTTAGATCTTCTAGAGAAGTCTCGTGTTGTTAAGCAGCCAAGAGGTGAAAGAAACTTTCACATTTTCTATCAGATACTGTCTGGTGCCTCAGAAGACTTCCTCTGTGAGTGTTGCTCTTGTGCCATTTTCAGTTATGAATCTTCTTTGTGTTTAATGTGCTGTTCCATGCACATCATCTTTTGTGGGAAATGTGATACTGATTCATTTTTCAAATTATTGGTGGTAGGGGCAATAGCAAAGTATATGGTTTGGTATTATCCAAATATCTGAGTCAGAATTGGCTCTGCAATGTATTATAAACAAAGAAGAAAGCCTGTTCTTATTCAGAAGGCTTGTAATCAAAATATTCTTAAAGAAATTTTGCTAATAATAGTTCTTGACAATACTGGTTCTGGGATAAAAGAGCTACTAACAAGTATGCTGTTACTAATGATATTTTTATTTGATTTATTAGGCAAACTCAAACTGGAGCGGGACTTCAGCAGATACAACTACCTAGGTCTTGATTCTGCCAAAGTGAATGGAGTGGATGATGCTGCAAACTTCAGGACAGTTAGGGTAAGAAGTGACAGGGGCTGTGTGTAAACCGCAAAAGGGCCCAACAGTAATGCAGAGATCTTATGCCCTTCGTCTGGCATGAGCAGAGGGCCGTCTTTTCTGAGTAATTTTCGGAGTGCTCCGCACTGTTTGTGCAAGGGTATAGCATGTTTACACGGGGAAGTTTGGCTACAACTGGAAAATAAGAACCACCAAGTATCTGGAGTATTCTAGTGGGAATACAAAAAAAAAAAAGGAAGAAAAAAAAAAAAAAGGGGGGAAGGGAAAAATACCCCCAAGTCCGGAAGTCCAGACTCCTTGATCAGATCATGGAAAAGGTTATGTTTTGTAGTTGCTTATGATGGCAGTGACTGAGCTTTGTGAACCAGGTGATGCTGACCAACGTGAAAGAAAAACAGGGTTTGGGAGGTTCTCAAGATGATTTACTGTGATGTTTTTGCTTGATTGTGCTCAGGGAAGTACAGGAAGAATACGAGACCCTGTTACCCAGCGTATACAAATTTAGATTCAAAAAGTTACTTGCTTTTAGAGCAACAGAGTGGACTGAGAAGACAACAGTTCCTGTTAGTTTGACTGTGAAAAATTGCATTGCGTTATAAACTAAATTCAGTCATTGAAAAATAGTACTGCATTTTAGAAACTCATAAACTGAATGAATCCTAGAAGCAGACTGGACTGATGTGCCAGTTCAATTACCAGATCTTCTTTAACTTGCCTTTTATATTAAGAAACTTACTTTTCTAAGCATAGTAATTATGTCATGTTCTTTTTGTTGCAAAAGTGTTCATAAAACATTTCTAATTTATGCTAATACAGATAAATGGTGAATTTTGCAAGCATGATCTCTTTAAATGTAGATTCTTTTATCTCATAATTTTACCTCTCCCCTTTACAGAATGCAATGCAGATTGTTGGTTTTATGGATCATGAAACACAGTCTGTTTTTGAAGTGGTGGCAGCCGTTCTGAAATTGGGAAATATTGAATTTAAGCCTGAATCTCGTGTGAATGGCTTAGATGAAAGTAAAATCAAAGATAAAAATGGTAAGATGAGATTAATGATGGGAGGAAAAACATATAAATAAATAACTAAATAGAAAGTGCTTTCAAAACTAATAACGCTGTTTCCTTATGGGGTGCATATTTTTAAAAACTTTGCTTGGCAGGGTGGCGGAGGGAGAGTGTGGATGGTGGGGCACTTCTGTTGAAGAAAACTTGTTTTGGGAAAATACCGAACTACTTGAAAGCTAAGAGTTTGGAGGAAGAAAAAGCAACGATACAAAAGGATTCATTATATTTACACTGTACTTTTTCATGCTAGAACTCAAGGAAATCTGCGAGTTGACGGGTATAGACCAGTCTGTATTGGAAAGAGCTTTCAGCTTCCGGACGGTTGAAGCCAAGCAAGAGAAAGTTTCAACAACGCTAAATGTGGCTCAGGTAAAAGGAGGTCCTGATTTTAAAGGAAAGAATCATTTTAAATGGCCATTTATTCTACATGACGAAACCATAACTGCGCAAATAAAAACTGCAGTAGGCTCTACTGAATAAAACATATCACTAACGTAAGTGTGTTTTTTCTTCAGCTGCTTCTAAGTGTTCAAATATACTGGATGTTTTGTTTTTATGTGTGAATTACCTCAAAAAGATGAGGGATAGGAAAATGCTGCAGAGAATGAAAAAAATGAAACAGTTCTGCACAAAGCGCATGTTGAAAGTATTGTGGCAGACTGTTTTCATTTAGAGCAACTGGTGTAATTTCATGTGAGTTGTACGCCCCAGGCTGCTGCAAAACCTCTGCTGCCAGCTTATGTTTCTGTAACGCTGCAGAGCCAGTGTGATTGCCACCTGTGTCTCATCAGCTCAGGCTAGCAGGAATGTCGTTTCCCTAACCACAGCTGCTGAAGTCCCTTTAGGACTACAGAATCCCTTTAGGATTAGGATGGGGGATGTGAGTCTTTAGAGGATAAACAGATGAGCGGGAAGGGAGTCGGAGCGCCCTGATTGTGGCTGCTGTTCCAGCCAGCCTGCAGCCCAGAAGGCAGAGGGATGCACCGGCAAGCGGCCGATGCTGCCCAAGTGTCCTGGCACCCCTGGTCTGGCAGAGGCACTGCTGCCTGAGCCGTTCTCACTCTCTTCATAGCACCTTTAAGATATGGCAGTCACATAAAAAGTTTGGGATCAGCCCAGCATTTATAACATTTTTCTTCTTTCTTCTGTTTAGGCTTATTATGCCCGTGATGCTTTGGCAAAGAATTTGTACAGTCGACTGTTTTCTTGGCTTGTTACCAGAATCAATGAGAGCATTAAGGTATTGTTGTTTTGTGCCTGGAAAAAAATCAATGGAATCCTTTAAATTAAAGTGGACAGTAAAACTGTATTTGCTAATTTAATTTTTCATGGCTGTACAGTGTTAGACATGGTACAGGTGAATAACTGTATCACAGCTCAACAAACTGCTGTCTGCTCTGTTTTTAAGCTTATGAAAATAGTCAAGTGTATTTTGGGAAACCATACTTAACATTTTAGTTTACAGAATTTGACACCCTACTTATGAGAGAGTTTTCTTGATTCCCAAGTATGAAATATACGGATGACTGACTCAACGTTTAATTTTTTTTAAAGGCACAAACAAAAGTGAGAAAGAAGGTAATGGGGGTGCTGGACATCTATGGCTTTGAAATTTTTGAGGTAAGACCTTTATAATAGTAAATATTGAATGTGAGCGCTGTTATTAAAGCTCAATAGAGTAGTTTATAAATGTGTAATCAGAATACGTGTAATTTGAATCAAGTGTGTCATTTCTGACAAAAACATGCTAGAAAAGTAAGGCAAAAAGAGATGTCTTAGCATGTCTGGCAAATGAGACAAAAATTTATGAAAGCCCAACTTGTGTTGTTACACCATAGGTAAATAAATATTTATGATGGGTAAACTAAATATATTTTGTTGTGACGTATGTTCTGAGCATGAGAGAAATTCTGGCAATGTCAGTTCTGCCCTGAGGCATTTTGTGGATGCCTTTGAACAAGCTTTCTATCTTTTAAAAAACACAACAAAAACTGTACATCTTTTCCCTGTCAAAATTAAACAAGGAATTATATTCCATTTCATCTTGGTTCACTTACATGAATATTCTGTACCGATTCCTAGCTAAAGATCTGTGGCTCACTGCTGTTTGTTTATGATAGTATTTTTAGTCTGGTGGTATACTGAAACAAAAACAATAAATGAGGAATTTTTAATTGGGTTAGAGAACACCAGGAGAGGGAGTTTTCATAAATCTTACTCTGACAGTTTATTTTAAGAGATTTATAGGTCTCGGCTGGAAATTGTATTTAATGTTTAAACGTGAAACTCAACTGGGGAGAAAAATCAGTAGAAACCTTGCAATCCTTACTCACTTCCCCACATCCTTCTTGAAAATCCAGGGAGCGTGTTTAAAGTGTGTAGATGATGGGAATAATCCCGACAAGAGTAATTACATGTGGGAGGGTGGTGTCAGTTTTATTTCAGAAGCATAACATCAAAGTATGTGCAAATCAAAACACCCCTATGAAGAGGAAGAACAAAGCTGATGCTTGCTTCAAGGGTTTACTAAGCTCGGTTGTATTGGTTGCATTAAACATAAGAGCATATTTATGAAAATACATTGCAAGCAGTCAGGTGGCTGAACGCAGATCTCGGTGCCAGATCTCTCCCTGGAGCTGGTCCCTGGCATACCTTTAGAAAGCTGGACACTAGAATGGTACTGCTGGCATCTTCGGGCAGGATTCTTGTTTTCACTAGCTCTTTCTTTTATGTTTGCTTAAGGATAAACATGTAGGGTGAGGACAGAAGCTTACACTAGCACACAAGCCAACTGAGTAATCGTGTTTGTGGGATGGTGTTGCAGAAAAAAGGTTGTTTCACGCATGTAATTTCATTTTTTGTAGGACTTCCACATCTTAGAAGGTCATAAAAGCAGTTGAGTACAGGAGTTGTAGTTTCGCAGAAGAAAAATGTAAAAATGAGGCTCTTTTCACTTACCTTGCGTACTGAATTACAGTGTAGCTTTCCCGATTTATGCAAACTCAAAAGCTTTAAAACAATACAGGCAGTTATTGTTCAGGCCTTTAAGTGTTGAGTATTGGCTCTAATGGAAGAGGTGTGAAAGGTTTGCCGTGTGACTCAAGAGGATCAAATTCATCAGTACATTCACACAAGACTGGACTGTTCTTCTCGTGAGTTAAGACCTGTGGCGAGAGCACTAGCCAAGCAGCTTGGTTCAGCATTACAGAAATAAATGGAATTATTTCTGAAGAGTCAAAATGGGATTCAGGTAGCATGCCAGAAACATACGTGGCTTGTACTATACCGTATTTTAAGACATTTGAAAAAGAAATTTTATTGGTTTAGGTTTCTAGAGGTAACTAGTACAGTTACTGGTATTGGGACTGCATGGCAGTATTGTAATTCGAAGGGTGAATGGTAGAAAAAAAAATCCGTTAGAAAATCCTGAATCAGCTGTGTTTTCAGTACTGCCCACTTAGCCATCCCTGTGTTTCCAGACAGGTTAATTTTATAATCAGAAACTGCTGACTTATTCTTAGTTGGATCAAAAGCAAAGATTTTCCTTCCAGGCAAAAAAAAATATATTATTTTCTATACAGCTCTACTTGGAACAAAAGATGATGTTATGTCACAGTCCTTAAATCGAGTGAAATAATTCTGTAATGAACACTGTGTAGACAAAGTGTAACTGGTCTTGTTGTCACTTGAATGAATGTCATGTAGTAAGGTCAACCAAGAGGATGCCTGCCAAATATTTTTGTGTTGAGTTTTGTAACAAATGATTGAATCTCACAAAAATTATTAAGGATCTTGAGAAAATGCTTACGAAAAGCAATTATTGTTGAGAATTTAAGTAACCACTTCACAGAAAGTATGTTGTTTAAAATTAATTATATTAAACCAATCAATAAATGAATGAAATGTTAACGCTGTACAATACAGTAACTCAAGGAAAAGTCAATAATGTCTCAAGATTTATAGCATTAAAAATATAGTGGAATTTGGAGTGTGTGGTACATTTATAAAAACGATGGCTAAACATTCAAAATATTAGCTGAGGTGTAGCTCATGGCGGTAACTATATCCATCTAATTATAAATTACTTAAAACCAATGACTAAAAATGTGCACTTCCCTTTTGAACCTAATTCTTAAGTCAGATTTTGATTTTCATGTCTGTTCTTGAAGGTTAGAACTAACATGATCTCCACAAAGAATGTTTTTTGGCAAAAACATATTTGAAATACTTCCTTATCTGTGAACTTGTGCATTTTAAACTTGTAAGCTATTTGATATGCAGAAGGTAAATGGCCTACTTTAATCATGTTTTTACCCAGGAAGCAGATAGCTTTATCATTAGCACATGTTCTTTGACCTAAAGCGTCCTTGTACCTTAGAGACAGAACATATAAAAAACCATAGAAGGTGAAGTAGGAGTTTTTTTATATACATGCTAAATATTTACACATGAAGCTCAATACCATTGAAATAAGTATCAAGATATTTGTTTACTGAAGGGTGTTTTGGAGTTTGGTTTTGGGTTTTGTTTTTCCTTTACCCCTCAGGATTGCTGAAAGAATAAACTACTGATTTTCCAGTGTACCTGTTTTGTCCTGAAGTTCTCACTTAAAAGTTATTGGAATACATTATGGACTGGTCTGCTTCTACTGCAAAAACATCTGTTTGCTACAGATTTTTGAGGTTTTTGTTTTGTTTCGCACTGTGTCTTGGGCCTTACTCCTGTTTAGGGTGATTTCTTAGGTCATCCTACAATTCCTCCTACAAGAAGAGTAAAGAAATCTAGATTTACCATTCTGAAAGATCCTACACTTCACCTTCTGATGACAATAGCAATCTTGTTCTATTATGCAAATTAAAGTTTATATAAATGAGGTTTTTTATCTATTTTTGAAAGATTACTTTATTCACTGTCCACTGTAATTTCTACAATTTTCTATAATTTAAGATGAAGTTAATTTACAAAGTAACTGGAGGTTGAAATTCAACAAAGGAAAGATACTGGAGTATTGATAACGCTGGCATGTACTCTTTGGGATTTGGTTTCCGCTAGTAGTATTATCAAACACAAACCATTTTTCAGACAAACTCAAAAGCTATCCAAGGAAGCAGATTTAAGGACATGGCTGTCCAAAAATTCAGATTAGGGAATTTAAATCTATTGATAATCCTCAGCCTCTGTGGGTTTGGCAGATGTCAACGGCAAGCTTGGCTTAAACAATCCACAAAACAGGTGCTGTAAAGCTGTGTTTATTTTTGAGTCCTGCCATGCCCTTCGTGGTAAGCAGTATGCTGGGACTGCATGTTTTGAAAGTGAAATGCTGAAATTCTGGGTGTCTGTGTGAATTGTCTATCGGCAAGGATTTAGGGACTAGGATTAGTGTGAAAATGCAGGCTACAGGACCAGGTAGGTTGTGTAATGCTGCTGGAGCTCGAGCAATGGATTGAAGCCTGACACTAATTGCTCCAAGTATGTTTATCTACATTTTTGAGTGGCTGCGTGCGTAGTCAGTCTGCAGTCTAGGCTGTGATTTGCGATGGGGCAGGGATGATGGTTGGTGGCACTGGGAATTTCAGAACCAATTCGATTGCAGACTTCCTGGGGTAGGTTTAGGGCTGGTCCCATTTTATTCCGTGTTTGATTCTGTATTTTTGGGCAGACGTGGTTTCTGCATCTCTGCAAAATGTCAGGGTTGGGTTGTGGAAGGGGTAGGGTTTATGAAAAAGAAACGAAGGCTGTAGAAGGCAGATGACTGGGGACCTGGCAGATTTCAACAGAGATGAGCAGAAGCAGCATTCTGTTTGGTTTGGACAGTTAATTTTCCGTTGTGTACGTTTCCTGTGTAGATGAGGGCTAGGGTATGTAAAAATGAATGTCTTGGAGCAAGTGTGAATATTTCATCCTGCCTAGCCTTCAGAGATAAAAATGTCTGTCTGTGCTGGTTGGCTTAAAGGCTTTATTCTGAATTTTGAGCCACCACTATGTAACTGGTCCATATGACGAAGCTAATGATTTGGAGTGCAGTTTTATGGAAGTTAAGGCTTATTCTTGAAATTTGCCAGGCCCTGAGAAGACAGTTTGAGAGTGAATGCCTTCTGCTTAGTCCCTTGGCGGAGCAGTTTGTTCCATGTATTTTAGCCTGGCAAAAAGCGGGGATGCGCCTGGGATAGAGCTGCAAAAGTAAAGGCTGCAGAAAGAGAGGGACTGTTTCCATTTGGCCCTCAGACATCTGCTGAGGGTTGACTTGAGGTGATGTGAATGCCTTGTCTTTGGGGACAGCATCTGACCAACTCCTTTTATTCCAGGTACACAAGAACATGGCAGCATCCATCGCATTCTGCATAAAATCCAGTAAATAAAAATACCACTAACAAAAGAGTCAAATAAGCCACCCAGCAGTAAAACCAGGTCCATTTCTCATAGTCTGTGATGCACTTTGATAGTTCTTATATTCATTTACAGCAATTAGCTTGTTTCTTGTGTGTAGAAGTCCCTTGTGGTGATGGAAAGAAGCTTGGTCATATAGCATGTACTACGTAAACTGTCATCTGAACACTGATAAAATACCAATATCTTTATTGAGGGAATCTGTTAAAAATACGAAGAATGCAATTTTGTTATATTAACATGTTCGTAGTTGTGGTAATTACCTGTTTTTAGAGGGAGGTAACCAAATAAGGAGAGGGGAAACACTGAAAATCCCTTTCTGAGATGTTTAAGGCATGAAACAATTGGAGAGGTATTTCCACCTTTACCATAAACATACAAGACAGCTTGGTCCCAGTTGCTGAATAGTTGTTTTGCTCATATCATGAAGGAGATTACAGTTGCAGAGTACGCTGAGCTCTGAGAGATTGCTGCTGGCCCAGAGACTTCCCCCCTCAACCCCCAAAGATGATTTCACTGGAGAAGGGACTAGTTATTTGCTAGAAATACGACTTCTTGGAGAGAGGAAAAAAAAGCACATGGAGAAAATTGGCTTATCAGGATCTTCTTTTATCTTCATCTTTTCTTTTTTTTTTTTTTCATTCTTTTAGGCTCTGGGGACCCTTTCTTCATGTCTTGACTTTGGCTCTAACGCAGCCATGGATATCTGTTGTCTTGGTAGTTGCCTTAATCTCCAGACCATAATTTCCAGCCATCTCTTCTAAGCACTATACTTTGCAATAGATTTCCTTTCGAAATTGTTCAACCCTTTTTCTGATGCCCATCAGCATATCTGATTGCAAAAGGCAAAGACCAGTCTAGCGCGAAAGAGGAATTTTTAATCTATAATTGATCAAGTACATCTACTGGCAGGTGTTATGAAAGAGGGAAGCTTTACAGACAGGGACCCTTGGTTGGACTCCTAGGTGCTATGGAGATTTTAAAATCCAGTTAAAGCAATAATTTCCTTAAGTGCTAAAGTGCTGAGAAACAGAGGGTCATCCCAGGAAGTTAACCACCACTTAATTAATCACGTTATAATGTAAGTATTTAGAGAGGCTTGTTTTGCAAAACACAGATTTATGTAGTAAATCCCATCGGCTGGCTCTTTTCAACAGAGGAAATATTTGAAATGCTGGAGCAAATATACACAATTTCCCTGCTTCAGTTTGTGAGAATAACTTTTTGCCCTACAGCAGCTATTATGCCTTAGTAGAGGAATGGATGAGATTATATAGTAGGTTCTTGTCTATTTGTAATTCCTGTTGTTCCAGGACTGTAATTTATCAGGTTGAGTTTGTTGAAGTGGGTTTCCCCGTGGATCTCACATGCATTGTGTGCACTGAATTCACTGTAGTTTCTTGCCCTTTTAACTCCAAATTTGGTTTAGACCTGTGTTTCCAGACACCACAACTGAGAGCAAAATGGATTTCTCCATTTTGGTCCATGCTGAACCAGCCTGGTTCTCTACCAATGCCAATAGCATTGATAAGGGCTGAATATGACAAGTACGAATATGGCAAATACAGAAAATGGATAATCCCTGATTGCTTCCATTAGGTACGCTGAAACATAGTTTGATTACATGTGGAATATTTATAGTTAAATGATATGCCTCTCTGGTTCTTTGCCTACAGACATTTACACAAAAGCACAGGGATTATTCTAATTTAAAGGAGGTATTTTTCAATTAAGTTTGATTACTTGAATGTTTGTATATGTAAACAGAAAAGTAAGGGATAAATATAGATAACATCTTCACTAACTTTGCAGAAAATTTAGAAAACTGGGTCATGTGTAACTCATTGCTTTCTAAGATAAAAATAGTGTCTTTTTTCATTTTCTTTAAATGGACTTTCCCCATTTTGCTTATTTCCTTTTTCTAGCATTTATATTTCTTAGTTTCATCTCATAAACTCATATGCTTCTGTGGTCATACATAAAAATCCTTTAAACTAGGTTTGAAGGGGGATGGGGTTGTAACCAGAGTTACTAAAGTGGTGTCTGGGAGCAGTATGCCAGTGCTGGTGGGTAAAAGTGCTAGCAAGGTCATGCAGCCTGTTGTCGCAGTGTAGGTGGGAGATAATGACCCATGCGCTAGCAAAGACATGAGGAGCAGTGATAGGCTGGCAACTGCAGAAATGTCTGAGCGCAGTCAGGTGGGAATAAGGGCTTGTCCCCCCAAAAAAGTGGCAAGGCAATTAGCTCAGCTGAAGTGCATCTACACCAATGCACGCGGCATGGGCAACAAACAGGAAGAGTTGGAGGCCATTGTACAGCAGGGAAACTATGATATAGTTGCCATCACAGAAACATGGTGGGAAGACATGCACACGCACAACTGGAGTGCGGTGATTGACGGCTACCAACTCTTCAGAAAGGATAGGCAAGGAAGGAGAGGTGGTGGGGTGGCCCTCTATGTCAGGGCCTCGATGCGGTCTCTACATCATTCTTTGAATGTCAAGAACTTAACAATGTGCATGATGACATTGTTGAGTGCTTATGCATAAGAATCAAGGGGAAGGCCAACAAGCCAGACATCGTGGTGGGAGTTTGTTATAGACCCCCCAACCAGGATGCAGAGGCTGGTAAAATATTCTATAAGCAGCTGGCAGAGGTCTCGTGATCGCTCGCTCTTGTTCTTGTGGGGAACTTCAACTTCCCAGATGTCTGCTGGAAATACAACATAGCCGAGAGAGAACAGTCCCAGAGGTTCCTGGA
>VYZM01007041.1:15823-74116 GCA_013398915.1 Dromas ardeola
GGGGAGGGGGTCTGGGGCTGGCATCCTGGCGAGCTGCTATGCTGGCATCCCGGAGAGCCACGGTGCCACCGCTCATTAAGCCAACGAGTGCTTTTTTCCCCTCTGCGAGCGCCCGCTGAGCACAGTTTAAACTCGGCGACAACTGCGCGGTAAATGATACGAGGCGACGGGAATGGAAATTAAACGGCTGGGGCCTGGCTGGGGAGGGCAGTGTCACTGCAGCTGGAGTCGTGAGCATTAAAGGAAAGCAGGAGGAGGGTCTCCGGTGTCATCGAAGCCGTTACGGACCCTGGTGTCCTGGGGGGGATCAGCTTATCCTGGAGGCAGTGGGGCTGATCCCAGTACCTAGAGGGGGCCTACTGGAAAGCTGGGGAGGGACTCTGGATCAGGGAGGGGAGCCATAGGATGAGGGGGAAGGGTTTTACACTGAAAGAGGGGAGATTGAGATGAGCCACGAGGAAGAAATTCTTTGCTGTGAGGGCGGTGAGCCCCTGGCCCAGGTTGCCCAGAGAAGCTGTGGCTGCCCCATCCCTGGAGGGGTTCAAGGCCAGGCTGGACGGGGCTTGGAGTGACCTGGGCTGGTGGGAGGTGTCCCTGCCCAGGGCAGGGGGTGGCACTGGGTCATCTTTAAGGTCCCTTCCAACCCAAACCATTCTATGATCCTTCCCACCTCGTCCAGTGGCTGGGTCCTGTTTTGGTGTCCTGCTGCTGCCCAAATAGGCATCCGACACTGACTCCATCCCAGCTCCTTGGCTCCTGTCCTGCATGTCCCCATGGTCGGCATGGATCGGGACCTGAGCAGCATTGCTGGGTGGTGCGCATCTTTGCAATCCCGCATCCTCCATCTTCTCCATCCCCGCTGGGAAAGCTCAGGAGATGCAGAACAAGGGGATGATTCCACGTTCTTCTCTCTTCTCCCTCCCGCCGCAGGCTCTTACCTGATGGTGAACTCCTCGCAGCACGCCCCGGGCCAGAAAGCTCACCTGCTCTTCCAGGCGCTGAGCGAGAATGACACCCACTGCCTCCAGTTCAGCTACTTCATGTACAGCCGGGACGGCCACAGCCCCGGCACCCTCAGCGCCTACGTGCGGGTGACGGGGGGCCCGGTGGGCAGCGCCGTCTGGAACGCCTCCGGCTCCCACGGCCGCCAGTGGCACCAGGCGGAGTTGGCCGTCAGCTTGTTCTGGCCCAGCGAGTACCAGGTGAGCCCCTGCAGACGCCCCCCCTTGCATGGGATGGACCCCCATCTTGGGTGTCCCGGACCCCCTGGCGATGGGTGACCCCTCTGTTTGGTGCCACAGGTCCTCTTCGAGGCGGTGGTCTCCAGCGAGCGCAGGGGTTATCTTGGCTTGGATGACATTTTGCTCTTGAATTATCCGTGCTGTGAGTGTCAGGGGACGGGACCCGAGGGTGGGCGGCGTTGGGGTGGTGGGTGGGGGAGTGGGTGCTGCTGAGCCGGGCTGGGCAGCCAGGGTCGGAGCTGGTGCCCTTTGGGATGGTCCTGGGGAGAGCTGATGGACCGAGGTGCAGCCTGGTGGCACCTGGGTGTCCTGTCGTCACCTGGGCTGGTAGAGCTCCATCTCCTAGGTACCTCTGGGGCTCCTTTTTCCATCTCCATCCATCCCCACCAGCTCCAACGTTGCTTCAGTTTTTATAAAACCTTGGAGAAGCGCAGACTGAACGTGTGGCCAGAGTGTCCCCAGCAAGAGGGGCCACCTGGGCCAGTGGGGACCTGAAATCCCAGGCTGTCCCAACGTGTTGGCTGTTGGGATTCACCCCCTGTTTCTTCTAGGCTAGGGTGGGAGGTCTGACCTCCTCTGTCAACCCCGTAGCCTGCATCTGGCACCAGCACTGCGGGATGCTGGAGGGGAAGGCTGCATTCCTCCCCAGGACACTGGCTGGTTGTACAGGGACAAATCCCTGACTCCGGGCTTGGGATCCTGCCCAGGATCTTTGCTGTGGGCTTGCTGGGGAGGGATCCTGGCTGGGCTGGAAGGTTGGGGACCGAGCCCAGCCCCAGCATTCCAGGTGGGTTTTTGGGCTGCAGTGGGATTTTTGCAGCAATACCAACTTTTGCGTCCCTCGGCAGCGAAAGCTCCTCATTTCTCCCGCCTGGGCGATGTGGAGGTCAACGCGGGGCAGAATGCCACCTTCCAGTGTGTGGCCGCTGGCAAAGCCGCAGAGGCCGAGCGGTTCCTCATGCAGGTGAGCAATGGTGGTGGGGAAACCAGCATCTCCACCGTCAACCCCATGCATTGCTTCTGCAAGACTTCTGTGCCTTCCCTTCGGGATAAGACACCACTGGGAAGGAAGGAGGAGGGCAATCCCCCCTGCTTTTAAGCAGGCATCATTTGGGGACATGTTTGGTGGCTCTGGATGTCACGCCGTGCCTCCTGGTGACATCTTGTCTCTCCTCGGGGGGCAGAGGCAGAGCGGCGAGGTGGTCCCCGCCGCCTCCGTGAAGCACATCAGCCACCGGCGCTTCCTGGCCACCTTCCAGCTGGACGAGGTGTCCAAGGAGGAGCAGGACCTCTACCGCTGCGTCACCCAGTCCAGCCGCGGCTCGGGCGTCTCCAACTTCGCCGAGCTCATCGTGAAAGGTGGGTGACTTGCTGTTGCCCACCAGGTTTCTGGGCCATGGATGGGCTGTTTCAGCTCCACTGTTTGGAGAGGAAGAGGAAGGTGGGATGCTCGGGGCGGTGGGATCGCAGTTTCTCTCCGGGAATGAGTTGTTACACGTGAACGGTTCAGCATAAACCCAGGAAACTACCTTTCGCGGTGGCCTTAAATCATTTATTTTTGATTGCAGTGGGTGGGAATTAATTAATTGTGGTGAAACTGTGCAGCACCATGCTGGCAGCGTATCTTATAAAGATAATTAAGGTTTGATCAGAAGAAACCCTATTGCAGCTGTTGGAGCCTCACTAAAAGTGATGCAGGGCATATGCATGGGCTGAAGTTTAAAGAGTGGAGGGCGCGCTCCCATACGTCGATGTCGATCCCCACATTGTCTGGGCAGGGGATCCAAGTTTGTCCCATGCTCTGCAGTGTGATGGTGATGGGTTGGTTTGGGAAGAGACAATCATAGAATCACAGAATGGTTTGGGTTGGAAGAGACCTTAAAGATCACCCAGTTACCCCCTGCCCTGGGCAGGGACACCTCCCACCAGCCCAGGTTGCTCCAAGCCCCGTCCAACCTGGCCTTGAACCCCTCCAGGGATGGGGCAGCCACAGCTTCTCTGGGCAACCTGGGCCAGGGGCTCACCACCCTCACAGCCAAGAATTTCTGCCTCAGATCTCAGCTCAATCTCCCCTCTTCCAGTTTAAAACCCTTCCCCCTCATCCTATGGCTCCCCTCCCTGATCCAGGGTCCCTCCCCAGCTTTCCTGGAGCCCCTTGAGGGACTGGCAGGGGCTGGAAGGTTTCCCCAGAGCCTTCTCTTCTCCAGGCTGAACCCCCCCAGCTCTCCCAGCCTGTCCTCACAGCAGAGGGGCTCCGGCCCATCATCACACCCCATGTGAATATCTTGACTGTAGACCGTCAAAAATAGAACAAAACTGTGGTCCCTGTAGTTGTGCCAGTGTTCACCTGGCTCCAGGGCTGGGGATGCTGTGGAGCTGTTCCTGGAGGGGGATGCTCCACCTGCTTCTTCTCCACTCTCTTCCAGAGCCCCCCACACCCATCGCACCCCCCCAGCTGCTCCGGGCCGGCTCCACCTACCTCATCATCCAGCTCAACACCAACTCCATCATTGGCGACGGCCCCATCGTGCGCAAGGAGATCGAGTACCGCATGACCTCGGGGCCCTGGTCGGAGGTCCATGCCGTCAACATGCAAACCTACAAGCTCTGGCACCTGGATCCGGACACCGAGTACGAGATCAGCGTCCTGCTCACCCGGCCCGGCGAGGGGGGCACCGGCAAACCGGGGCCGCCCCTCATCAGCCGCACCAAGTGCGCAGGTGGGTCCCATGCTGCATCCCGGCCACCCCAGGTGGCCTTGGGCAAAGTCCCCTGTCACCCCAACTGGCTTTGGGCAAGGTCCCTGCCACCCCGAGTGGTCGTGGGCAAGGTCCCCAGCCATCCCGGGTGGTCTTGGGCAAGGTCTCCTGCCACCTTGAGTAGTCTTGGGCAAGGTCCCTGCCACCCCGAGTGATCTTGGGCAAGGTCCCTGCCAGCCCGGGTGGCCTTGGGCAAGGTCCCCTGCCTCCTTGACTAGTCTTGGTCAAGGTCCCTGCCAGCCCGGGTGGCCTTGGGCAAGGTCCCCTGCCCCCTTGACTAGTCTTGGGCAAGGTCCCTGCCAGCCCAGGTGGCCCTGGGCAAGGTCCCCTCCACACTGAGCCCCGGGCAGGGAGCGTGGCTGGGGCTGGATGGGTGCTGAGGGTGTTTGCTAGTGCAGTCCAGGAGCTTGACGCATCGCTCCTCTGATGGATCTGCCTTTAATTGAGTTTTTAGCACCTGTAGCAGCAACTCGGGAGGGACTGCTAATTAACCCCGCGGTGCGACGGTGGCTGGAGGGTAGCAGGGTGCATGGGTGAGCCCAGATCCTGAACCAGCGCAGTCAGTCTGTGCAGAAGGACTGAATATCCCTCGAGCCTGAAAATATCCTGATGATCGGTGGGTTTTTGCTGCTCAGAGTCAGCAGCTGCCGCGCAGCTGGTTCCCGTCCCCAGGGCTGGGAAAAGCTGGCAGGAGACGGCGTCTCCCCCTCCCTGGGGCTGCAGGAGATGGCCGCATCCAGCGCAGGGCGTCCCCAAATCTCAGCACGGCTCTCACAGAATCACAGAATCACAGAATGGTGGGGGTTGGAAGGCACCTCTGGAGATCACCCAGTCCAACCCCCTGCCAGAGCAGGGTCACCCAGAGCAGGTGACACAGGAACGCGTCCAGGCGGGTTTGGGATGTCTCCAGAGACGGAGACTCCCCCACCTCTCTGGGCAGCCTGTGCCAGGGCTCTGCCACCCTCACAGGAAAGAAGTTCCTCCTCATGTTCAGATGGAACTTCCTATGGTCAAGTTTGTGCCCGTTACCCCTTGTCCTGTCCCTGGGCACCACTGAGAAGAGCCTGGCCCCATCCTCCTGACACCCCCCCTTTCAGTATTCATAAGCGTTGATGAGATCCCCCCTCAGTCGTCTCTTCTCCAGACTGAAGAGACCCAAATCCCTCAGCCTTTCCTCATCAGAGAGATGTTCCAGTCCCCTCAGCATCTTGGTAGCCCTTTGCTGTCCCCTCTCCAGCAGTTCCCTGTCCTCCTTGACCTGGGGAGCCCAGCACTGGACACAGCACTCCAGTCCCCAAGGATGACCCCCTTGGCTGTCCATAGAGGTTCCCATCTCGTTCCCTCCTCGGAGGGAGCTGTGGATTATTCTCCAGTGCCTGGTTCGGAGCGGTTGGCGCCTCTCAAAATATTTCTTCTCAAATGATGTTAATCCTCTGCCTCGCCGGAGGGGGGATGCCTTTGGCAGGGGGGTGGGTGCCTTCCCACGCACGGCAATGACCTGGGGGTAATTCACGGCAACCCCATCCCTGCTGAAGTCCCCTCGGGGTGTCCCCAGGGAAGGGGGGAGCTGGGGTTTCTCTCTGCCAAATAACCCGACAGAGCCCACGGTGCGACCGTGCTGCTGGTCTGGTGTCCCCATCGCTGGGGGACGATGCGGGGGAGACTTCTCTAGCGCCATGGGGCTGCAGGGGAGCCTGTTTCCCCTGGGAGGGTCTGACCCTGCATCCCTGCGGGGGGTGACCCGGGTTGGGGGACGTCCCGGTCCCCGGTGGGGCTGGCGGCAGCGTTTCAGACGCTCCATGGCAACCGCCTTCCTGATGCCGGGGTTTAACTGCCAGTAATTGCGCAAAGTCGAAGGCAAGGAGACGACGTGGAGGCGGCACAGCGTTGTCGTGCCATGTTCGCCCCGAGACCCGGCACTGCCGTGATGCTGGGCTGGGACCCTGCACCAAAAATATCCCCAAGCCAGCAAAAACTGGGAGCCAGCCCGGAGCATCGCCCCACGGACTGGGACCGGAGGGTGCATGCTCCTTACACCCGGCAGGAGCGGAGCAGGACACGGCCGTGTCCCCGGGGCTGCGGGGTGTCCCCAGTGGCTTTGGCCGTGGCTGTGGGGAGCCCTGTGCGCGGGGTCGGCTTCGGAGAGGGGTGCGCTCAGGCATGGGAGGGGAGGGGGAGATGCAAACCCGGCGCAGGGATGGAGGGGGAGATGCAAACCCCGACCCAGGCATTGTGGCGAGAGGCTGGTGGCAGTTTTTCATCCCAGGTTAGTTTTCAGAGGCGCTGTGGAAAGCCCAGGTTTCCGTATTACCCTGAAGCCGATGACAGGCGCTGTGTGACACTCTCGGCGCCCTGTATTTAATACCCCATGGTTACCGTGTTCAGGCTTCCCTGGCTCTGCCCGCATGCTATAATGATGCATTTTTCTCCCTGGTGTCCTCTGGGTCACGGTGGGTTTGCAGATGGTGACACAGCCGCTCTTCCTCTACCCGTAAAGCGGCTGCGGTGGGATCCTCTGCATCCTGGGAGCCTCACCAGCCATTCTGCTCGGCACTGCATCTCCCAGGCTTTGCAGGATCTGGTCTGTGGAGGGGGACACCCTGGAAAAAGCCCCTGGGTAGATGCATCCTGCAGCCCCTGGGTCAAGGGGACATTCCCCACACGGCCACGTGCCACCAGCCGCCATCGGCCCTGGGTGCCGTGCTGCTGGCCCTCACCCGGAGCTTTTAAATACACCGGAATCAAAAGGAGAGGGGCGGGTTGAAGCCTGGCACCATGCGGTGCCGCCCGGGGAGGTGTGGGGGCTCTGGTGGCCTCGGGGAGAGGTCCTTGTGCCCTTGGCCACCCACTGGGAGTGATGGCGGTGGCCACCGGGCCTGAGGTTTGGTGGGTTTTGGCAGAGCCGGGCGCGGTGGCAGGTTAAAGCTGGGGTCCCTGCGGCGTGGGGCGGTGTGGCTGTGGCCGCGCTCCCCCCTCCAAAACCAGCTGGGGTTCTGCGCGGTTCCATGAGGGCATCGGGACCGACAGGAGCATCCGCTGAGGTTGCAAAACCCTCTTGTGACCCTGAGCTGCCCAAATAACTCCGCAGTGCGAATCCCAGGGGAATTGCCTGGGGGATCAGCTCTGGGTTGGGGTGGGGAAAGACCCTCCATCCCTCTCGGGGTCCTTCCCACCACCCTTGGGTGTGGAGAGGACTCACTGCCGTTAACCCAAACCCCCTGTGTGTGTGCGCGCTGTTGGCAAAGGAGCTCCTTATTAAATCCATCTTGTCCTGTTCACGCCAATTAGAGCTAATTAAACTCCTTCCCAGTGATGGCACTCGGTCTCTGTCCTTTTGAGAGCCTGGCATGGAGTCGATGAAAACACGAGGGCTCCCATCGTGTGGACACGTTTACCTGGTTGTTTTGGGGCTACTTGTGGTGCGGATGCTCCCGGTGCCCACCGTGGCTCTGTGCTGGCCCGGGGCTGGTACCCGGCTTCACCTCCGCAGGGGACGATGAGCCAACAGGGGCTGCTGTCCCTGCGGTGTTGGTGGCTTTGGGACCCGGCGATGTCCCCAGCCCTGCCTGGCAGGGGAGCAGCATCCTGTGCGGGGACTGGTTGCAGTTTTGGGGTTGGGGATGCTCTCCGTACCCGCCTGTCTTGTTCCTGTACTGTAAAAGGGCTTTCCCTGATAATACATATAAACCCACGAGATGTTTTGCTTCATCTCTCATCTCTCCCTATCTCTCTTCCCCCCCACAGAGCCCATGCGGGCCCCCAAAGGCCTGGCTTTCTCCGAAATCCAGTCCAGGCAGCTGACCTTGCAGTGGGAGCCGCTGGGTTACAACCTGACCCGCTGTCACACCTACACCGTCTCGCTCTGCTACCGCTATTTCGTGGGCACCGGCCACAACCAAACCTTCCGCGAGTGCGTGAAGATGGAGCGTAACGCCAACCGCTACACCATCAAAAACCTCCTGCCCTACAAGAACATCCACGTCAAGCTCATCCTCTCCAACCCCGAGGGCCGCAAGGAGGGCAAGGAGGTGATTTTCCAGACGGATGAGGATGGTGAGTCCCCTCGGGGAGGTGCCTCGTCCCCAAAAATAGGACTCGGTGGCTGGTGAGCAGTTGGGGTGTTTCCTGTGGCACGGTGCACATCGGCTCTTGGCCAGGGGCATGATGGGAATATCTCCTGCGGCCATCGCGCTAACGGGGAGGTGAAGAGGCTGTTGCAGCCCCGGGGCTGTGCGAGGGGAGGTGGGAGAAAGGGGCGATGGTGGTGCTTGGGGAAGGGAAATGCTGGGAGCAGCTTGTGGGGATGAGGAGATCGGATGGGGACGGGGCAGCACTGGTGGAGAAGCATTCTCCATTGCTGTGGAAATGCCACCCTTGTCCTTCTAGAGGCGCGTTTTAGCCGTGCCCAGTTGGGTGAAGGGCACAACAGTTGGCCGATGGCTGACTTCTCCCGGCACAAGTCATCCTCGCTCATCCCTTAGTGTGGAACTAAAGCCTAGCAGCGATAATAATAACAATTAAAACAATCAGTGCTTTGCACTTGGGTGACATCTTTCATCTGCTCGGTTGCTGATTAGTTTGGTGTTGTGATGTCTCTGCTGTTAACCAGAGCCCAGCACAGCTTTGCGCGGCTTCCCCACTGCTCTGCCCCAGTTAAGTTTGCGAGTTCTGGTGGTGCAAACCCGCTCTGCGGGTGAGTGCGTGTTGATGAGGGGTGTCTGGCCCCCTGAGTTGCCACCAGCTTTGCTCCTGAGCAGCCGAGCTGTTTCCCTTCTCCCTGTGGCGGCCGTGCCCGGGGTTGGGTCCCCGCTGCCGGCACCCGAGCGGGGCTGATGTCCACGCTGGAGGCTCCAGCGCTGCTCCAGAACTCCTGGGTTCGGCATCTCCTGCTCCTGCCCAGCCCTTCCCAAGGATGTCCTGGAGCTGGGGCCACCGGAGAGGTTTCCCAGGCCTGGCCTTGCCCTGCGCCGTGGTCCCCGGCTGTGGCTCTCCATCAGTAGAGTGCTCGGGTCATTTTGGGCTCTGGGGATCTGGCGAATGCGGTAGGAGGTACAGGGCAGAGCCGGCTCTGTGTCTCCGGTGCCACCCATCAGCGGCGGGCCACATCCAGGGCTGGCAGCTCCCACTAACGACTCCTTCCCCTCGTCCCATCCCCTTCGCTGCCCCATTGGCATCTCCTCCCTGTGCCTTGGAGACTCAGCTGCCTTCAAGGGCAGCCCCCAAAAGCTGCTGCTCCGACGCTGGTCCTGCAGCCGTGGGGTGAGGGGGTCTCCTCCTGGTCCGTGAGGGCAGCAGCAGCTGGGGCTTGCGTGGGGGGCAAGGACCTGGGGTGGGTGGTGGGCACTGAGAGGGGCCAGAGCATCCCTGCCTCTTGCGGAGTCACCTTCTTGTTAGGCAAGAACTGAATTAATCTCCAAAGCACTTTTTAGCATCAATAATCAGCAATTCAGCTGGAAGAACTGATAATTGCTAAGGGTCCGGCTGGCTCCTGGACACCCCCCGAGGCAAAGCCTGCCGTGAATTCCCCCCGCCTGGGACCCACCTTGATTTGGGACCCATCGAAACGTGCAGCTTCGTGTGTTTATTGCTCATCGCTCCCATTTCCCAGGCTGGAACGCAAAACCTGCAGAGCTGGAGCGGAGCCGGGAGGGTCTCCAGGTCCCATTGTCATCTCCAGAGCCTAAATTTGGCGCCTTTCTCTGCACATCAGCACTTTGTGTATCCCCATCCCTGAGCCTGCCCGACCGGGGGCACCCAGCTTCACGCTCCCGATGCTTTACTTTCCGGCTCTAATTGCTTCAGCTGTTCTCACTGTGCTGTGACTGCTCCAGCTGTTTTCTTATTGAATATTAATACGGCAGCTCCAGATGTTTTTTCGCTATACTGTAATCCCTCCAGCTGCTTTCCCCTGTGCCTCGATTAACCGGGGCTTGCGGCTTCCCCCTTGGATTGAACTTGGAGCCGTGTAGACGTTCGGTCTCGGGTGGGATCAAGTGATGGATATCTCCCGATGGATGTATTGCAAATATTACACCTAGGTTTGGCCCAACATCTCCCTGCCTGGGAGGGTGATGAGGATTCGAGCTCCCACGACTGGGTGATGAACAGCTGCCCGTGCAATTAAGCCAAGGTGGCGAAGGCGCGTTAATAATAGGACCCTTGATTGTGGTTTATTATGGCAGGAGGCCAGCTTCGGTTGCAGCATCAGCTGATGCAGCGCTGGCGTTTGTCTCCCCAGCGGGGGGGCCCTGGTGTGGGCTGCACCCCCATCCTGGGTGCTAAACCCTGTTTTGGGGCTGGAAAACCCATTTCTGGGGCATTAATAACTGATCAAACCAAGGGCATTGATCACAGCATCCCCCTTGGACCCGGGGCAAAGCCCTGCTGGCTCCTGGGTGCGTGGGCAGGGCACAGAGAGAAGAGTGTGACCCATCCATAGGTTGCCCAGCGGGTGTTTAAGTGGCCCATATAGATCCAGGGAAGGTCGGTGACCCACGGCTGGAGATTTTGGACTATGCACGAAACAATGAGACTCAGCCCCGGGTGCGCATGGAAATATCATTGGAGCGTGGTGGTGCCGCGGGGAGCTGGTTCTCTCCCTTGCGGGCAGGACGCATGCAACGCAAGCGAGAATAACTATATATAAATACATAAATACGTATATACGTGTATGTATGTACACATATATGGCAGAGGGGTATACGCACACCTGGGAGCTGTTGCGTACGTCTACCAGTCGTATCCTGGTGCATGCACAAGCATACAGTGCCTGTACCTATAAATATATATATAAAAATATGTAGGCTATATATATAAAAATATCTATGTAGGTACGCACATTCCTGCCCAAAAGGTTTCCGTAATTCTCCGCGAATTTAATAAGCGCCTTGTGTACACGTGTAGGACACGGCGCCTCTGATTAAATTAACTTGTAAATCAAGTGGAAATTGTGTATTTGCACGGTGGGAAGCGCGCGGAAGGCGATCCCTCTCCCTCGGCCCTGTAATTAGATCTGAACGAAACCTGCAAAAAAGAAAAATAGAGGGGAAGAGCCGACGTCCCTTTTTTGACACCCTTTTGGGTGTACAAGCCCGCAGGAGAGGATGCTGCTGGTGAATCGTGGTGTTTGCCGGGCCGTCGCCTCTCCTGTCCTCCTCGTTCACCCCCTCGGGTCAAGAAATCCATGGGAAGGAAGGGAATATTGATCCTGGTGCTGTCGATCGCTGTTCTTGTTTGCAGTTATTATTGTTGTTGGTGTTAATTAGAGGGGAAGGCTGGGGCATGTCGAGCCTGTCTGCGGATGAGGATGTTATTGCTCGCCGGGGGAGCGCCGGCAATGTCTCCAGAGGGTGGTTGCAGTGGGGGGGATTTGGGTTCTATGGGAAAAGGGAATTACTTTTTTTCCTTTCCTCGCACTGGTGAACTCGGGTGGGCTCCGCTGGTGATGGCATGCAGGGGCTTGCTGCTGTGCTGTCGGAAACTGGGTGCGATGCCAGAACCGGTGCCTGCGGGGGTTGTGCCGTGGCGTGGGGACCTCCCCCGCCATGGCAAAGTGTCACCGGAGCACCGGGAGCACGGCGGGAGCATCATTCCCCTGGGGAGCATCGCCTTGGGGTCGATGGTCTGGTGGCACTCGCCGGAGCTGGGTGACGTGGCAGAGGGGACGCGGTGGTTCGGTCGTGGGGGAGAGCTGCTGCAGCCCCTGGAGGGGTTTCCCGGAGGATTTCTCCTTCCAGCCCGGTTTCTTGCCGCATCCGAACATGTCCCCTTTCCTTCCCCAGTGCCCGGCGGCATCGCCTCAGAGTCCCTCACCTTCACCCCGCTGGAGGACATGATATTTCTGAAGTGGGAGGAACCGGTGGAGCCCAATGGCCTCATCACACAGTACGAGGTATGTCCCACCCGGCTGCGGCACCCGCGGGGGACCCGCGGGCATGGGAGGGTCCCTTGGGGGGGATGCAATGGGGGGATCTGGGGAACCGCTGCTTTCGGTCATGGGGATGAAGGGCGGCTGCAGCGTTACTGCTGCCCCCGAGCCCTTCGTTTGGAGCACGGATCCGGCCTGCTGTGACCCTGCTGGCAGGGTCTGTCCCTGCTGGGGTGTCCTGCTTTCGGGGTCACCAGTATCATCCAGCAACGGCTTTTCCCATGAACATCTGCTTTTGATTTGCCCCCAAAAGTGTCTGTTTTCCAGGCTGCCCCTATGACCATCCCCTCCTCTGAATCCATCCCTTTAACCCCTTCTCCGCCCGGATCCGGGCTCTCTCCGCTCTCCCGTGGCCGCTGGTGATGCTCTGCCCTGTGCCTGCAGATCAGCTACCAGAGCATCGAGTCCTCCGACCCGGCGGTCAATGTGCCCGGCCCGCGACGCACCGTCTCCAAGCTACGCAACGAGACCTACCACGTCTTCTCCAACCTCCACCCCGGCACCACCTACCTCTTCTCAGTCCGGGCCCGCACTGGCAAGGGCTTTGGCCAGACGGCGCTCACTGAGATCACCACCAACATCTCCGGTAGGTTCCCCCGGGCTCCACGCCTGGTGCTTCTCCTCTGCGCAGATGGATGATGGCAGTGCCGGAGCTTCCTGTGTGCTCCCGTGGATTTTGGTGGCTGGCTGCTGCTATCAAAGGATGTTCTTCGTGGTGGCAGCCATGCCATGACCCCCCCGGCTGGCCCCCAAACCCATCAGCTGCGCCGTCTGTGGGTCTCTGGCTGGGGATTCCGGCCAGCCTGGCGCACTGGTGCTGTCTGAGCTATCAGCCTACAAGCAAGGGATTAATTTAGCTTCGTTAATTAGCCTCACCGTACTTGGGGCTGTTTGCTCATTGCGTTGTTATTAACTGCAGCAAATGGGCTGAGATGGGCCCTAATGGGGACACCGAAACTGCAAAGCTTTGTGAGCTGGACCCCAGCGGCTGCTAGCGATGGCCTGGGGACCGCGGGGCTGTGCTGGGCATGAGGGGGTCCCCCACCTTGCCCTGGGGGTGCTGCTGGGCTGGCTTGGGCACGCTTCTGCCCTGGGTGGGACGCTGATGCTGTGCTGACGGTTTGGAGTTGTGCCGTGCCATGCCCAGGCACGTGGGGTGCATCTCAAGGCCGGGTCCTGCCGAGGTCAGATCCTGCTCCCATCTCCTCCCCTCTGCCAGACTGGCATTGAAACCCCTCCTTGAGAACCCCGCTTTGGTTGAAAACCCCCGGGTCCTCTCCCAACTGCGACGTTTGCTCAAGACCCAGAAGGTTTTTCTCTATTTGTAATAATCCTTGTTACACCAATGGGTGATGTCTGGCCCTGGTCAAGGCTGCTCATACCTCAGTTTCCCCCCGGAGCGGGAGGGCAGCCCCACGCGCATCCCTGGGGACCAGGACTCACCCCTGCTCCTTTTGCAGCTCCCACCTTTGACTACGGGGACATGCCGTCGCCGCTGAGCGAGTCGGAGAGCACCATCACGGTGCTGCTGCGGCCGGCGCAGGGCAGAGGGGCTCCCATCAGGTGAGTGAGCAGGACGGGGGCAGTGACCGTCCCCCTGGACTCGGCACTGGTGAGGTCCCACCTCGAGGGCTGTGTCCAGTTTTGGGCCCCTCACCTTCAAAAAAAGACACTGAGGTGCTGGAGCGTGTCCAGAGAAGGGCAACGGAGCTGGTGAGGGGTCTGGAGCAGGAGTCTGGTGAGGAGCGGCTGAGGGAGCTGGGGGTGTTCAGCCTGGAGAAGAGGAGGCTGAGGGGAGACCTTCTTGCTCTCTGCAACTCCCTGAAAGGAGGGGGTAGCCAGAGGGGGTCGGTCTCTTCTCCCAAGGAACAGGTGACAGGACAAGAGGAAACAGCCTCAAGTTGTGCCAGGGGAGGTTTAGACTGGATATTGGGAGAAATTTTTACACGGAAAGGGTTGTCAAGCATTGGAACAGGCTGCCCAGGGCAGTGGTGGAGTCGCCATCCCTGGGGGTATTTAAAAGCCGGGCAGACGCGGTGCTGAGGGACACGGGTCAGTGGTGGCTTTGGCAGCGTTGGGGTGATGGTTGGACGCGATGATCTGAAAGATCCCTTCCAACCCGAACCATTCTGTGATGCTAGCTTGGGGCTGTGCGAGGGTGAGACCCCCACAAACAGGGTGGCACAGCATGGACAGTGGGGTCGAGCATGGAGAGAAGGGCAGGACCATCCTCTTCATGAAGCTAACCTATGCTTGGTCCTCACCAGCACCTACCAGGTCATTGTAGAAGAAGACCGGCCCAAGAAGCTCAAGCGGGAGCTGGGTGGGCAGGAGTGTTTCCCGGTGCCGCTCACCTTCGACGACGCTGTGTCCCGTGGCTCCGTGCACTACTTCGGGGCCGAGCTGCCCGCCAGCAGCCTCACCGAAGCCAAACCCTTCACCGTGGGGGACAACCAGACCTACAGCGGCTACTGGAACCCGCCGCTGGAGCCCAAGAAGGCGTATCTCATCTACTTCCAAGCCATGAGCAACCTCAAAGGGGTGAGTAGCTGTGGGACACTGGTGGGGTGTCTGGGGTCCCAATTTAATCAGGCAGGAGCTCACCTGGGGTCCGGGGGGGGCGGTGTCAGAAAAACTGGGACACGGTTTAGATGCCCCCCTCCCTCTGGACTCGGCCCCAGTCCCTGCCCGGGGGGAGCTGGTGCTCTGGGACACCCTTACATCCCATTGGGAATGGGGACGAGCGTCCCAGCTCCTCCCGGCACCCTGGGATGTGCCCGTCCCCCTCCCAGTGCCAAATCTGGGGGTGATGGAGCCCAGCCTCCACCAGTCATGTGGTACCAGCTGGGACCCCAACCAGCAACCGCCTTCCTGAGGCTAATTCCGGGGTGGAAAAGGACCATTTGGGCAGCAAAAGCCGTGTGTGCGTTACTGGGACCCGCTGCCGACCCAGCGGCTGCTGCAGAGAAGCCGTAACAGCCCCGCTCCGGCAGCAGCCCCCGCGTCCCCCGGGCTCATTTCCTCCGAGTCACCGGCGGGATCACCAGGACCCCCTGGGGACCCTTCTCAGCGTCACCTGCTCCGACAACTCCCGTCCCACCACGGGAAGGACGAGCTGTGATGGCGATGCAGCAGGACCGCCGCAGCATCCTCATCCTCCATCTGGCCGGAAAGGTGCTGGTTTTTGAATCCTTTCTTTCGTTCCGGGATCGTTCACACCTGGCTGGGTTGTAATTAGAGCTAAGACGGACGGGGAGGATCTCGGCTGTGGCTCACTGGGGCACTGCTGGATAATAACTTGTGGCCGACGCTGTTTTATAGCCTTCCTGCTGGGAGGCACTGGATTTGTCCCGGCTGCCATCAGACGTCATGAAAAAGCTGGATCCCAGCTTGGTTTTTTTGCGGTTTTTGTACCAGATGGAGCAAGAAGCAGGAGAAGCAGGAGCTGGCAGCCTCGGGGGGAGCGGTGCCGGAGCCGGCCGTGTCCCGGGCACGCTGCACGGGCAGGTCGTGGTCCGAGGGTGGATGGAGCAGTATTGCCAGCACTGGTGTCCTGAGGGGCTGGAGGATGCTCGGGGAAGAAGGCAGTCCTGCCAAAACGGCGCTTTTTATTTTGCAACGGAAGTTGGATACACGGAAAGACAGAATATTTCAGCTGAACCCACCCCTAAAAATGCAAACGCTAAAACTGTTGGAGACCTGAGCTGGGAGCCCTCACGGCAACCCTGGCAGCACGGGCATGGCACCGGGCCTGGGGCTGGAAAACTTTGATGGAAAAAAACCCCATGAAGCTCTGAACGAGGACCTGGGAGTGTTTTAGCTGCAGTTGGTGACGCGCTGGTGACCTGCGGCTTGGCTGGGTCTGCTGGGTCCCTCCTTCGAATCGTGAGCTTTGCCGTCCCCTCTGTGCCCGGAGCGATGGCCTCGGCTAAACCTGGGGATGCTGGTTTAGGGGTCGCTGGGGACGGATCATTCAGCAGCATCTCTCGGGGTGCGTGTCCCCAGGAGCTCCTGTGGCTCGGCCGCGGGTGCTGCAGCACAAATCACCTGCAAAATCCCTCCATTTGGGGGTCAAAGCACCAAGGGACCAGCCTTGTGTTGGCCCAGCCTGGCTCGGAGCGGGGAGCGGAGCTGATGGAATGCTCATCCGACTCTGACCCCCCCTCCCTTTTTTTTTTCCTCCGTAGGAAACCAGGCTGAACTGCGTCCGGATCGCCCGCAAAGGTGAGCCCTCCCTTTCCCAGGACCCGAACCTGCGGCTGCTCCGGCGGTCGGGGCTGTGCCGGTGGGTGTCGGTACCGGCATTGGCGACGGTCGGGATGTGCCTGGTGGTTTATTCCGGCCCCATTCCCGCTTTCTTTGGTGGCTGGGTTTTTCCTTTGGCTGTGGTTTTCCTCTTAATGCCGTTATGGCGGTGGGAGGCTGGAGTTGGTGGCACTGGATGCTGAATCCAGGGATGGACAGCGTGACAAAAGGTGACACAAAGGGACTGTCTCACCCCACGGGAGCCGAGAGAGGGACTTGCCCACGGTCACGGTGTGGCACCGCAGAGCCCCGTAACATCTCGGAATAAAATGTGTTCAAGGAGCAATGTGAATCCCATGGGATAAATCCCAGTGTTTTCCCATCTGATGTTGCCAACTGCCCCCCCCGGAGCTGAGCGTTGACCCCTCCTGCCTGTCCTTGTCCCCTGGCAGCCGCCTGCAAAGAGAGCAAGCGTCCCCTGGAGGTGTCGCAGCACTCGGAGGAGATGGGCCTGATCCTGGGGATCTGTGCCGGAGGCCTCATCGTCCTGATTATCCTCCTGGGAGCCATCATCATCGTCATTCGGAAAGGGTAAGGAGACCGGGTGCCTCCATCCGTCCCCTGCTCCCAGCTCAGCCCTTCTCCACCACCTCAGCGCTAACTGGGAGTTACTGGTGGCGATACTGCCGTGCTGGGCAGACTCCAAACCCTCCATGAGCTGTGCCTCCGTGCGCCTGTGCATCCCACCGAGCATGGCGCTCTCCTTGCTCTGTGACACCGGGCACGGCAGGAGGCACTGGGAACACTGGGCACCAAGCAGCAAAGTCCTGGGAGCGTCCCTTGGCCCTCGGGGCTGCGCAGCTTTGTTCCACTGTCCCTCTCCCCCGCTACTTTTCAGTCTTTTGCTTCTTTTTCTGCTTCTTCTTGGCTTTGTGCTGCTCTGTCGATTCTGCATCGACGGGAATGCTTCTGGCCAGGACGGGGCTCAGAGGGGCTCTGCGCCGGCGCTGAGCCCAGCTGTCTCTGTCCCACCAGCTCTCCCCTTGCTAACAGCAGCCAGGGACCCTGGGGCGCGCAGCCCTGTGTCCCTCCAGCCCAAAATGACAAAAATCAGCTTAATCTGCCCTGTGATACTGTCTCTGGGCTTCCCCGCTGCCTTGGCCAGCCCGGGGCCGGATCCATCCGCATGAGCACTGCTGGCTGGGGTTTGGCCGTGCTGGTACCTGCCATCGGGGTGGGCTAGGGATGGGGCCATCTACCATTCCCTTGCATCCAGCTGGCATTCCTGGAGAGGGGAAGGAGGGGAGGAGGCACCTTTCTGCTGTCGCCGCCTCGGCCAAGCTCCCCCAAGAGGGTGCGTGAGCCCCCAGCACCTCCTGGCACCCAGGGGTGCTCAGTTCTGGGGTGATGGCCAGAAAAAAAACTCCATCCACGGCTTTTTCCTGGAAAGCGGTGCGGTGTGTCCTGCTGAAATACTCGGGCAGACTCTGCCTCTTGTTGTGGGCTCCAGTTCTTCAAGAGCACTGGGAGACCAGCATCTCCCCGCTTCCTCCGGGGCCGGGCAGGGGCTGCCTGCGGCTGCGGGTGCTCAGACCGTCCCGCATCCTCCTGGGCTTGTTTTAATGGGGAACCACCGAGCTTCCAGTGAAATGTGAGCAATCCCTTGCTGAGAGCCTCCGGCTGGCTCTAAATGAGTTTTTAAAATTTGGGTGCATGCTGGAGGGGCGGTTTTCCCAGGGCTGAGGGTCCCTGGGGACCCCCAAACTGCTCACGGGGGTCCCTGCTCTCGGCGAGCCGAGCGTGGCCGGCGTGGATGCGACCGTGGCTGTCACCACGGGGTGGGAGGGAGGAGGCTGAGGGCTTTTCGGGACACTCATCCCCAGGAGTGCTGGGGACGCGGCTGATGCTTTTCACTTGGGCGCAGCGCCCTGGAAAGCGGCTTCGTGCCGTGGGGGGCTCGAGGCAGCGCTGAGCTGGGGGGGGGCTCTAAAAGCAGGGGGAGAAAGGGCAGCATTTACACGCCTTCCCCATGCAGGGCTCGGGATGATGGGAGGAAAGTACGTTAACAGCCAGGGGGGAGAGAAAAATAGCAGGGCAGAACCTTGGCCCGTGTAAATCTGCAGATCTCTTTATGGCTCCCTTCGCCCTTAAAGGATTCTTGCTGATTTACGCCGTCTGGGAAGGCAGGGCTGCGGCATCCCTGCGCGCTGCGAGGGGTGCAGGGCTGGCTCGTGGCTCCCTGCCCGCCCTGGCTCTGGGATGATTCCCGTGCATACGGCATCGGATCTGTCCCTCATGGAGCAAATATGGTGCTGATGTGTTTTTGGGAGCGATGCTGTTGGGCCAGGGAGTGGGAAGCCGTGAGGGCGACTGCTGCATTTCCATTGCCCGTGCTGCGGGGCGGGAGGAGGAGGAGCTGCTTCAGCATCCCGGGGTGAACCTGTCAAAGGACAAACCAGAGCCGCAAATCAGACCCGGTGCCAAGAGCCCTGAATTCGGGGCTGTTGGGAAGCTGGGATGAGCTCATAAATCTCCCCCGGAGCATTTTGCTGTTGGAAAAACACTGGTGCGGTGGAATGGAAATGCACCTCTGGAATACGCTCGCCCCTAATATAGGGTGCACTGGAAATGCAACATCCCGACCCCATCTCTCCCGCTGGGGTTGCTCGGCCCCTAACTGGCTCCCGGGAGATGCCCTACGTTTTGGACACGTTTGCTGTTCAGTCTTAAAAATAGTGCAATAACCCCTTGGACAAAGGTGGTACGGACACCCCACTGCCGGCGCGGGGACCCTGGGCACCCTGAGAGCCGGTGTTGGGCTCCGCTGCCGGGATGCCGGCTCCAGCCCGGAGTCATTAACCGACGGATGCAGAAGGGGAGCCAGGTTTCTTTACGGTGCATTTATTTTTCCGGCAGCCGAGTTGCCCTGTAGCCCCCCCCTTCCCTATGCTGAAGAAAAGCTGCTTATGCAATTTCTGCTGTTCTCTTTCTTTGCACGCTTGCCAGGAGGAACTACTATTCTTATTCCTATTACCCGTAAGTAATTGTCATTCTCTCTCTCCTTCGCCCTTCCTCCCGGCCGCCTCCTTGCCCTGCTGCTCCAAGTAGTCCTTTTCTCTGCCGAGTACATTTTAAGGTCTCAGGGAAAATAAAGCTGCCGAGCTCTTTAGAGACTGAAGGCAGCGTAAAGGGGAAGGGTCAGCAGCTCTGGGTTGAATTCTGGATTTTGGCCCGGCCCCACATGGGCTCAGATCTCCTGTTCCTCCTTCCCCTGGTTTAATCCCTGCTCTGCCTTCTTGGGAGCCTGATGCTGCTTCTCAAAAACACTCAATCAGGGTTGGTTTTTTTGCCTAAATGTCTCAAATTTGGGGTGTGAGGTTCTGTTCCAGTGAAAGCTCCTGTGCTTTCCCAGTGTCTTCGTTAGGTGCCTAATGGGGTCCATGCATGGGGGGGAAAAGCCTCCCTGGTGGGTGCTGAGTACGTTTGCAGTCACGGGGTCCAGCCCGTCCCTTGGGATGGATTTGGCCCCCCAGCATGGTTTTAGAATCATAGAATGGTTTGGGTGGGAAGGGACCTTTAAAGGCCATCTAGTCCAACCCCCCTGCAGGAAGCAGGGACATCTTCAACTAGACCAGGTTGCTCCAAGCCCTGTCCAACCTGGCCTTGAACCCCTCCAGGGATGGGGCAGCCACCACCTCTCTGGGCAACCTGGGCCAGGGGCTCACCGCCCTCAGTGCAAAAAATCTCTCCTTATATCTAGGCTGAACCTCCCCTCTTTTAGTTTAAAACCATTACCCTGTGTCCTATCGCTACAGGCCCTGTTCAAGAGTCCCTCCCCATTTCTCTTATAAGACCATTAGGGCCTGGAAGGGGCTCCAAGGTCTCCCCGGAGCCTTCTCTTCTCCAGGCTGAACCTCCCCAGCTCTCTCAGCCTGTCCTCACAGCAGAGGGGCTCCAGCACTTGGATGATTTTTGCGGCCTCCTCTGGACCCGCTCCATCGGACCCATGTCCTTCTTCTGCTTCTTGCACTCGTACTGTGCAGCACAGTGATGGACATGGCATCTTGGATGGTCCACCTTGCAGTGAGGTGGCGTGGGGTGGGCAATGCCTGGGGAAATGGGGCTGGGGGAGAGCTGGAGCAGACCTGTGCAACGCCAGCTGGCCAGGGAGAGCCTTTGCTTGCCCAAGGAGCGCTCCTGGCTGTTCCAGCCACTGGGCATTTTGGGGAGGGGACAGGAGGGGACATCAAGGATGAGCAGCTGGAGTTGCTGCAGCCGGCGAGGAATGATCCATGGGGGGCTGCGACTGGCTTGGGGCACCAGAACACCGAAGCATGATGACCGCTGGTGGAAATAATCCATCCCGCTCCCCAAAATAATCTGAGCCCGGTAGCTCTGGGGGGATGTTACAGCACCATGAGGTCCGTCCTGCTGACGCGCGCTTCTCCCTTTGTATTGCCCGGCAGAAAACCCATCAACATGACCAAAGCCACCATCAACTACCGCCACGAGAAGACGCACATGATGAGTGCCATCGACAGGAGCTTCACCGACCAGAGCACGCTGCAGGAGGACGAGCGCCTGGGGCTCTCCTTCATGGACACCCACAACTACAGCAACCGGGGTAAGGATGGGGAAGCGCAGCATCCCCCCCTGCTCCCACCCAGCCGCAGCAAGGGTCCCTGGTAATCCCTAAATATCCCAGAAACAGCCAAAATATTTATCCGAGGCTCAGTAGTAGGTAGTGCATCTATTTTAGCCTGATGTGCATGGCACGCTGCAGGCTTTTCCATGCTGTGTGTAAACCTCCAAGGATGTTGATCTAATCAGTGTCTGTAGCAGCTTTTATTATCATCCATGTTTTTGCTTGAAGGAAAAACACTCGTGGGCAGTTTAGAATCATAGAATGGTCTGGGTTGGAAGGGAACTTTAAGATCATCGAGTCCAGCCATCAACCCAACACTGCCAAAGCCACCACTACCCCACGTCCCTCAGCACCGCGTCTGCCCGGCTTTTAAATCCCTCCAGGGATGGCGACTCCACCACTGCCCTGGGCAGCCTGTTCCAGTGCTTGACAACCCTTTTGGTTATCAAACCCAGTTTGAGCTGGTCTCCGCATCTCCACCTCTTGAAGCGGACATCGGAGCTGGTGGCTGGGAGGGTTGAGGCCATTTGCAGCCTGGACACGAGCTGGGACGCTGCCTGCAGCCCCCCGAAGCCAGGTGAACCCCAACCCTTGGGTTTACGCTGAGGTTGAAAGCTTCGCACCGGCCTTCAGCCAGCACCCCCGGCCTGGCTTTGCTCCACGCTGCTCTGGACGTCCCCGGGCGTCGAAGGGTTAAAGAGCCACCGCGTTCACATCAGAGGGAGACCGATAATTTAACACCCACTGGAGTATGCATCTCCGTGCTGATTTAGTTGTAAAATAACTCGTCGGATGCCCCAGTTTCAACCATATGCTAATAACATCTGTTACAGTAACTTCAAGATGCTGCTTACCCACAGCTCTTCTCCACCGGCTGCGGGATTAATACGCTTCCCGGCATTGTCTCGCGGATAATAGAAGCCCAGAGGGCAAACTTTTCCTCCTTTTAATACATCTAGCTAGGTTTATTATTTTTTGGTTAGTGTCCTTGAAACGCTCGTAGGCTGGTGCGTCTGAGTGGGCTGAGCTGGGGCTGCGGCTCCTCGGTTTCTTTAGGGGCCAGATCCTGCTCCCACCCCCTTGTTTGCTCTGCTGCTGGCTGCTCCTCATCCTCGGCAGAGGAGATGTGGGGAGCTCAGGCTCTGCCACAGCTGCAGCCACCCCTGCCTATAAGCACCATTAATTAATGAAGGTAAATGAACGGGCTGCTGCGTGACCGGCTGGGGGCTGGTCCCCGCCATGCCTCGGTTTCTTTGCATTTAAAAAAAGTCGCTAATGCTTCTCACGGAAACCCAAGCGGGTCCTCAGCGTGTGGCTGCGTGGAGCCGTCAGCACCTTGCAAACGCCTGCAATTAATTTCTCATTAAACCCAGCGGCTGCTGCACCAGTTAGCCCTGCGCCGGGGCACAGGGTGGCCCTTCCGCACTGTCCCGTCGGTTCAGCCACGTGTTGGAAGGGAGATATTTCCAGATGCAAAGGTTGGAGCATCATTTCCCTGGGGGCTGTGATGCCTGATGGAGACCCTGCTCGGTGCACCCGTATTGCACCCACATTGCACGGGCAGCCGGGGGGCGCAGACAGAGGGTGAGGGACATGGCAAGGGCGATTTTTAGAAGTGTTCTTAGGGGGAAACCGCATCATAGAATCATAGAATCACTCAGGTTGGAAAAGACCCTTGGGATCTTCAAGTCCAACCATCACCCCCACTCTACAGAGTTCTCCCCTACACCATATCCCCCAACACCACATCTAAACGACTCTTAAACACGTTCAGGGATGGGGACTCCACCACCTCGCTGGGCAGCCTTTTCCAGTGTCTGACCACTCCTTCTGGGAAGAATTTTTTCCTAATGTCCAGTCTAAACCTACCCTGTTGCAGCTTGAAGCCATTCCCTCTTCTTCTGTCGCTAATTCCCTGTGAGAAGAGACCAGCACCAACCTCTCTACAATGTCCTTTCAAGTAGTTGTAGAGAGTGATGAGGTCTCCCCTCAGCCTCCTCTTCCTCAAACTAAACAGTCCCAGCTCCCTCAATCGCTCTTCGTAAGATTTATTCTCCAGCAGCGTGTGGCTGGCGTTCCGGGCTGGCTGCTGCAGGCTCCGTGCCTGCCGCATCTCTTGGCAGCAGCGGAGAGCATCAATCGGGGTTTTGTGCAAACCCAGATTTCAGGATCCGGTGTGGGAACATGCCCTGACAAACGCAGGCGAGGTCTTAGTCTGGCTCTGCTGGTAATTACACAGCAAAGGCATAAACCAGGTAAATACTGCATAAACTCCCCCATTAAACAGCAGCCAGCTCCATTTGTGTCACTGCTAGGAATAAGGCACTGCTATCTAGCAGCGAGGAAAATTAACTGTTCAGCTGGGCTGGAAACATTGGCAACATGATTTTTCAAGTCAGTACTTTGTGTGAATATTTGGGCACGTAGCTCTTACTCGTCTGGATGGCAGTTAATTGCTCCAGTAGATGGGAAATAAGCTTATTAACCCCCTTAAGATCTTGCCCGCTGATTTCTAAGAGATCTGCTGGGGTCCTAAAAGGCTGTAATGGGCATTTTCAGCTTTTTAGGAAGAGCTGCGGAGAGCACAGGGGGGTCTGGACCACTTGTGGTCCCCAGAGAGGGACTGACTGGAGCACCAGCATGTGCCAGGGATGTTTCCAGTTGCCCTCTCATCCCTCCTCTGTGGGTGCGAGGAGGTGATGGGGACGTGGTCCAAAGCTTTGTTCCCCTGACGGCCCCCGGTTTTCCCTCCCCTTCTGCAGGCGACCAGCGCAGCAGCGTGGTCAACGAGTCCAGCAGCCTGCTGGGGGGCTCCCCCCGCCGCCAGTGTGGCCGCAAAGGGTCCCCGTATCACACCGGGCAGCTCCATCCCGCCGTCCGGGTGGCGGATCTCCTCCAGCATATCAACCAGATGAAGACGGCAGAAGGCTACGGCTTCAAGCAGGAGTACGAGGTAAGAGCATCTTGGTGCCAGCATCTTGTGGTGGCATCTCAGGGAGGGTGGGAGGTAGGATGGACAAGGTGGCATGGGTGGGACCTGTGTGCAAGGAGAAGATGCTCCAGACGTGGAGCTCTGGACAGCAGGAGCTGGAGCTTACAGGTCTCAGGGCAGACATCATCAGCACGTGGGGTGTCCATGGGTCTGGATCAAATCTGTGGTCCTGGCAGCTCAGGATTTCGTTGTTAGCTTGAACAGGTCCCTGAGATGAGTCAAACCAGCTCTGCCAGCTTTCACCTCCCCCATAGGGGCTGGGGATGCTTCTCCCTTTCTCAGGTCCTCCTGGGCACCATGATGATGTTCTGCCCAACACATTTTTCCTGTGATAAACATGGCCATAGCCTAAGGACAAGCAAATCCTCTGCAGCCTGGCAGCTCCCAAGACCATGAAGACCTTAGGGAGAGGATGCGGGAGAGGGTGATCCCAGGGGGAGGGAAGTCCCCCCCAAGGGTCGTTGGCCGCATCATGCCCATCCCACCTTGTTGGGCCGGAGCGCTTGTAACGGAGCGTGTTATTCCGCGCGCCTCTGCCGCAGCGCGCCCAGTGGGGTTGATTTCCCGACTCTTCGGTGTCCCACAGGTCTGGCGATTGAAATTTCCCAGTGAAATTACTGTTTAATGCTTAGTTGTTTCAAGTGCAGGAGCTTTCCACCCCCCANCCCCACCCCCCCCCGCCTTTCATGTATTGGACAAACCAGGGCTTGCTATAATCATTAGTGCTCCTTGAAAAGCTGCTGTATGTTCTTGGAACTAGTCATTTGAAAGCACTCAGATATTATGGGAGGGGAGAAAACATGTAATTTCCTTCCACTTTCCTCCTCTTACACCAATCTATGAATGTTACTGCTATTACACACAAACCTATTCTGTGCTGGGGAGAGAAATGGACTGGGGAGGTTTAGAAAAAAGCCACAGCCGACCCTGGAAAAAACCCAGGCAGTCTATAATTTGCTGGAAAATGGGGCATTTTCTGGATGCAACAGAAGCCTGTAGCTGGCAGAACGTGCTATGGAGCTGGGGTTCAGGACCCAGATGTTGGGGTGGAGGGACCACCCTGTCTGCCCTGCTCCCCGGGAAGGTTGTGGGGCCGAGGAGGACACCACAGTCCTGCCCTCAGGTCGTGATGGCCGTCCTTTCCTTACAGAGTTTCTTTGAAGGCTGGGATGCTTCAAAGAAGAAAGACAAGACCAAAGGGAGACAGGAGCACATCTCGACATGTGAGTGCCTTCAGCAAAGGCTTAGAGACCCTGAACAGCTTGAAAAACTTTCTAAAGGGCTTTGGGGGCTTTTTTTAGTGGGTGTGCAGTCCGTGGCAAGGAATGAACTGGTGGGGTTTGGTTGGTCGAGGGCAGCAGAAAGGTCCTTGCTCAGTGCAGGTGTCCCAGCCTGAGAGCTCCTGTTGGGCGTCGGACACCGGAGCAAACTGGAGGGATGGAGCTGGGCCAGCATAGACCCCTGGAGCTGGATAACTCTTGGAGACAGAACATCTTGGGGTGCTTTAAAATTGATGATAACATCACCATGATATTCTGGGTGAGCCAGATAACCTGGAGTGTGTTTTGTGTATGGACTTACGAGAAACTGCAGCTCTGCACCAGGGAGCTTCTGGTGTGGATATGCAGGATGAGAAAAAGGCGATAAATTATGAGTTTTTTAGGACAGAATAATAGAATCATAGAATGGTTTGGGTTGGAAGGGACCTTAAAGATCACCAGCTTCCACCCCCTGCCCTGGGCAGGGACACCTCCCACTAGACCAGGTTGCTCAAAGCCCCGTCCAACCTGGCTTTGGACGAGCCTTTCCCCAATCTTCCTCAGAAGACTGGGGAAAGGTGTGACCCCACCGAGAGAGGATGCTCCTCACCAGCTCCCTCCACAGTCAGTGTGGCATGGCCGCCTTGCTCCCTGTTGCGTTTCTGGTGATGTTCCTGCAGGGATGGAGACACCACACCTGGCCCTCCAGGAGCTCTGATGCTCCCACATGCTTTGCTCCACAGCTTCATCCTTCCACTCCAGCCCTGTTCAGGGCCCCAGGTGGACACTGGAAAGTTGGGCAGAGCTCTTTGCTCACTTCCCTGGGCTCTGGCTGTTCTGGTTCCCTGCTGGGGCAGACAGCAGGGTGCCGGAGACTGGGCAGAGCTCAGGGAGATGATACCGTGCTGAAAGCCCATGTCTCTGCTGGTGTAAACCACCATCTTTGGAAAGACCTCCATCAGCTTGTACTTACTGCTCCTGAATACGTCCCACCCACCTGCATTTTGCAGATTGCTGGTGCAAAACGATTGCAAAGGGAGCCTTGGGGCCCGGTGGGGTGACGCGCCGTCCCCGTGCTCATCCCTGGGTGGTGACGGCCTCTTCTCACTTTGCTTTCCAGATGACCGTCACCGAGTGAAGCTGCACCCGCTGCTGGGTGATCCCAACTCAGACTACATCAACGCCAACTACATTGACGTAAGTGGGGACGGTGCTTCTCTCCATGGCGGGTCTGGGCTGGGACAGGAGCTTCTTGGGGACCCTGTGTGCTGTTGGGGTCTGTCCCTGAAGGACCAGCAGCGTTTGGAGGAGCCGTGACAGCCCAGGACGGGCTGAACCGTGCAGTCCTGAGACATGCCATGAAGAGCCTGCCTGGTTTATTTATGTTCATCAGCGATTTCTGCTTGCTGTGTCTCTCCCTTCTCTGCTCCACTCTGTCCCTCCTTTCTCCTCCCCTCTCCCATCTCTTCTCCCCACGCTTGCTCTCATGGCCGTGGTTCTCCCTCCTCCCTGGGTGGAGGATGCAGAGGTTGAGGGGGCCAAGGGACCAGCGGGGGGCTCACACTGGGGAACCCCCCAGTCCTGTCAGTGAGTTTGGGCAGAGCTTGGCCCTGGTGTCCTCTGAGAGCGATGTCCCCCAAGAGCGATGTCCCCTGTCACCTCCAGCGATGCTAACACGAGTGGAGGTGCAGGAAGGCTCTGTTGAGCACAGGGCTTGAGCATCTCCTGGAAGCAGCAGCAAGTCCCACTCTTCCCTCCGTTCCAGAGGATGTCATCTGGCCATGGTGGCCTGATGCCACTGTGATGGGTTCCCTATGCCTGAGCAGCATCCCCGTGCCTGTCCCCTGTCCCCATGTGTCTTTTCTCACCTGTGGCTCTCCATGACCCGCTCCGGGGCTGGTGCTCTAACCTGTCTCTTGATCTGTGCCTCACTAATGTCTCTGTCTCTGATCTTTTTCTCTCAAACCTGTGTCCCAATGGGATCGTTAAGATTCGGATTAACCGAGAAGTAAGTAGACGGTTCCCCTCTGCTCCCATCTCCTCCCAGGCATCGTACTGGGCAGCATGGCCTTAAATAGCATCTGGGAGAGGCAGGCTGGGAAAACACGTGGATAAACTTGCATATGGACCAGGGAAGGCGAAAGCGAGGTCTCCGTGGCACGTCCTCCCCGGGGTGATGGGGAGCAGGGACCGTGTGCTTGGAGGAGGGGTTGAATTCAACCCACAAACATCCCCCGTGAAAGGACCCATAGTGGATGGAGAAGCCACCGTCACCTCCATGCGTGTGATGTGGTTGAACTCTGCTGGACCCATGGCCAAGGGGTCCTTGGTCCTTTTGGCAGTGGCCTCGCTGGGACCTGCTCTTTGGGCTGGCACATCCCTGTTTAGAGTCGGGAATGGCCCCAGTAAGCGGGTGGGATGACGGAAGGGAGCGGGGCCACCACCCAGCACCATGTGGCTGCTGTGGGAGGGGTATCGTTAATGGGGCTCTCGTGGTGGTGTTGCCGTGCTCGGCACCTGGAGCTGGCCCGCCGGACGTGGGCAGTTGCCACCACTTGGGTGACTGCGAAATGTTTTACGGGGCTGTGCCCCAGTGTGTCCCCCTGACTTGGGGCTGACGTCTCTTCTTCCTTTGCAGGGCTACCACAGGTCCAACCACTTCATAGCCACCCAAGGTGAGTCGCCTCCTCCCCCTGCCCTCTCGGCCAGCAGTTCAGCAGCCTCTGATTTAGCTGCCGGGTGGGATTTAACCTTGTGTGGGCAAGAAAGGGAAGGAGGGGGCCAGTTTGGGGCCAAAGGAGGCAGTAGCAATGTGGAGCAGCATCCACCCCTCTGCTGCCCCGCGGCACCGCACGTCCCTGGGAGAAAATGGTGCTTAAAACGCTGCAGGGGTATTAGGAGAGGAAATGTGGTAGCATCACGGTGCTGCCCACCCACCCCTGGTGGCCTTTCCTCTGTCCCGCAGGGCCCAAGCAGGAGATGGTGTACGACTTCTGGCGGATGGTGTGGCAGGAGCACTGTTCCAGCATCGTGATGATAACCAAGCTGGTGGAGGTGGGCCGGGTAAGGATCCCATCCCATCCCATCCCATCCCATCCCATCCCATCCCATCCCTCTCGTCTGGGCTCCGGTTCTGCCAGAAGCTTCCTCCGCAGAGGCAAAACCCCGTCCCATCCTCTCCTTGCAGGTGAAATGCTCCAAATACTGGCCGGATGACTCCGAGATGTACGGGGACATCAAGATCACCTTGGTGAAGTCGGAGACGCTGGCCGAGTACGCCGTCCGCACCTTCGCTCTGGAGAGGGTACGGCCGCGACCTGCCCGACCCTGCCCTCGCAGGCAGAGAACCGACCGCCTTGGGCATCCCTAACCATCGCCAGATTGGCATTTCCCAATACCCTGTTTATTTACCCCAACATGGGACTTTCATCCCAGTTGAGGTGCAACCCTGAGCCCCGGGGATGCTGGTAGCTTCTTCCTTTGCCTTTTCCCCGGCTCTGCACCCTCCTCCGGGGTGAGTGCCTCAGTCCCGCTTTGGTTTTGGCAGTGAGCAAGTATTTAATTTCTATGTAAGCACCGTCTAATTGCAACGAGGGTGAAGGATGCTTTTTTCTCCTCCGGGCTGGAGTGCAGGCTATGTGGCCATTACTCTCCAGCATGGTACCTGGGGATGGAGCCGGTGCGATTTGCCCCTTAATCACAGAGTGGTTCAGGTTGGAAGGGACCTTAAAGATCATCTAGTTCCAACCCCCCTGCCTAATTATAGAGCAGGTAGCAAAGATGCTCATGGAATGAGACCCATGTCTGCTGCCTCCTCCTCCTTTCCTCTTCAGCTGTTTTTTAACCCTCTTGCAGAGAGGAGGAGGGGGCTGCGGGGCTGCTGAAGCAGCCGACCGCTGTGTGGTCCATCTGCCTGGATACTGAGCAAAATCATGGATTCCCAAGAAAGTTGGGTGTTTGGGTGGCTTTGCCCTCCCCATTCACCCTCACTCCATCTCACCCTTCCCTTGCAGCGGGGCTACTCGGCCCGGCACGAGGTGAAGCAGTTCCACTTCACGTCGTGGCCCGAGCACGGTGTCCCCTACCACGCCACGGGGCTGCTGGCCTTCATCCGCAGGGTGAAGGCATCCACGCCGCCCGACGCCGGCCCCATCGTCATCCACTGCAGGTACGTGCGTGGCTGTGGGGCAGAGCTGGCTGCGGGGGGAGCGTTCCCCTCCAGGATGGGGTTGGGGGGGGGCGGCATGGGTCGCCCCGCGGGGGGAGCACGCTGTGTCTTGGGTGGGTGTTCAGCCTCTGGCTCCGAATGATGCTCAAATATTCAGCAGGGAGATATAAAATGTATAAATTGGGTTCGCAGCAAGGAAAGGCTGGGGCAGGGAAGGCACTGGGGCTGACGGCGTGGGGCTGGATGTCCCTCTGTGATGGCATCCAGCTGTAAAATGTCACCACTGGGCCGGTGGCAGCAGGGATGGGGGGCTGTGGCTGGTCCAGGGGGCAAGCAGGGAGCAGCGCTTTTTTGGGGGCTGCCCCAGCACCTGTTACTGATGACACAGCTCTGTCCCCACGGGCGAGGGTGGCAGGGGGGGACGAGCAGCTTCATTGCTGCTGATGGTCAGNGGGTGGCACGGGGGGACGAGCAGCTTCATCGCTGCTGATGGTCAGGACGTTGGGTCTGGCAGAAAGGAGAGGTGGGGAGGGGCAGAAGGACAGCCCGGTTCCCAGGGTTACCCGCAGGGCTGTCCCTGCGGGACTCAGCCACCGGGACACCGGAGCTGGGAGGACACCGGTGGCACGTCTGAGTGGGAGCGATGGCTTTCTGTCCCCTGAGCAGGCATCCCCGCGTGGCGGGTTAATGGCTGGGCAAACAAGGAGGAGCTGATGAGCGGGAGGGATTTATTTTTTTTTATTTGATTTCACCCTGTCAATTGCCTCATCAGTATTCATTCACCGGCAACAGCGAGCGCGATTAGTGCCCATAGCCTGTAATCACTGATAATCACGACGAGTGATTCATCAGCCCCAGAAATTAGTATTTCACTGGAAAAGACTTTCTAGGAGAGGAGCGGGGGGAGCGGTTCTGTTCCCGACGCATCACGGGGGGAGTCACAGCATCAGTAGGTCTTTGGCTGTGAGTCCATCCAGGCCAGGATTTGGGATATCGCTGCCGGATTGTCTGGCTCTGGGCATTCTGCTGGGCTCAGCCTTAACCTGAGGGTCTCCCTGGGGGAATTCAGCCCCAGCTCTGCGCCAGGGGCACCTCCCTGCGCTCCCAGGGCTGGGTGCTGAGCATCCTCCTCGGCCCTTTTGGGATGGGATCCCGGAGGACTGTCGGCACTCAGATGGTTTAGCTGCAGGTTTTGTTGCAAAAAAGCATGTGTTTTGCTGTCTTAAAGTAAAAATGAACTTTAGATATGGGTGCCCACTGTTGCACCCGCAGCCTGACCATCACACAGCCCCCCGGCTGCTGCTGTGGGGTGTTTGGGTGGGTGGTTTAAGGCAAAACTGGGCTGTAGTTTCGGAGGTGTGTGAGGTCCCAGCAGCCCTGCCTGGACCCCACTGCTCCTGCATTCATGGGCAGGGACCCCACGTCGAGCCCTTGACCACACAGCCCTTGCTCTGTGCCCGCCGGCATGTGGATGCTGGGCAGACTGGGAATGTGTTTGCCGTTGTTTTCCTCCTCCGTCCCCAGTGCCGGCACGGGGAGAACTGGCTGCTACATCGTCCTGGACGTTATGTTGGACATGGCTGAGTGCGAGGGCGTCGTGGACATCTACAACTGCGTGAAGACCCTGTGCTCGCGGAGGATCAACATGATACAGACGGAGGTGAGCGGGCGTCGGGGACAGCTGGGGACACTTGGGGCTGCTGTCACCAGCAGGTTGGGGAGGCTCAGCCCTCTCCCCTTTCCTCCCCCCCAAAAGGAGCAGTACGTCTTCATTCACGACGCCATCCTGGAAGCCTGCCTGTGCGGGGAGACCAGCATCCCCGCCAGCGAGTTCAAGCCCACCTACAAGGAGATGGTGAGGATAGAGCCGCAGAGCAACTCCTCGCAGCTGCGGGAGGAGTTTCAGGTGAGCGGCCCCAAAACCTCTGCACCCCCCCTGCGACACCCCCTTGGCTCCTCACCCTCCTGGTCCCCACCTCTGCTGGGACCAGCGGGCTCTGGTAGGGGTGGCTGGCCCTGGTGCAGGCAGGAGGGGAGATAAGGGGGGCAACGTGTCCCTGCAGACCCTGAACTCGGTGACTCCCCACCTGGACGTGGAGGAGTGCAGCATCGCCCTCCTGCCCCGCAACCGGGAGAGGAACCGCAGCATGGACGTCCTGCCGCCTGACCGATGCCTTCCCTTCCTCATCTCCGTGGACGGAGACAGCAACAACTACATCAACGCGGCCTTAACTGATGTGAGCGTGCTGCGGGGAGGGAAGGGGCCGGGTTGGGTTGCCTTGCCTTGGGTGGTTTTTCATGGCGAAACCGTGCTTGGTTTGAATTTACATCCTTGTTTTGCACAAGGGCATGAAGGCATGTGGCAGCCCCCAGCTGCGTGCGGGGAAAGGAGGGGCTGGGACTGGTGCTGTGGGGTCCGTCACCACTTTTTCGTGTAGCACCAACTTGTCTTGAAAGAGCTTTTCACCTGCTCTTACAAGCTGCACATGAAGGGTCTTGGAGCACAGAAGGGAGAGGAAGCTCTGGGAGCGGTTGGGTAGCACCAAGTCCCTCCACGTTGCTGCCAGCACCCTGCTGGGCATCCTCCTGCCCGTTCTCCCAGTGCAATTCAGGGGGTCCAAATTGGTCCCGAAGCGGCTGCGCGTCACCCTGCTGCGGTCAGAAATGACACCCGTAACGGCAAAGCTATTTCCTACCTGCCGATGCCCGCAAAGCAGAGCGGAGAGGATGCTGCCGGCTCCAAGCCAGCACCGAACGATGGGTCATTTATCACCAAACGCATTTTCCTCTCCTTGAACTGAGTCTGGGTGCTTTGCACGCGCAGAGCTGAGCCCTGCTGCATCCCGGGCACCTTCCCTGAACCCTCCTGGTCGCAGCTGAACACTGGCATCAGGCTGAGCCCTGCATTTTTTTTACCCCCCGGGTGATTTATCTTCGTGCGGATCTTGTCTCCCTGTTACCTGCTCTCGCAGCAAAAAGCAGTTTGTGAAGCAGAGGAGGCTGCTGGCGGCTGGGGAGCAGCCGGTGGGCTGCAGGCTTTGGCTATTGTGGGCTGGGAGCTTTGTTTTCAGCTTGCTTGGTGTTTGCATATCCTTTTTATTTTGATACATCACTGAGCCTCCCTTAATCTCTGCTACAGGGTCAGAGAATAGAAATTTCTTTACAGACAGAAAAAGCCTTTTGGATGAAATTCCGCTGAAGGGATAAAACCCATTTCCCGCTCTGGGGGGAGAAAAGAGCTCATTTTCTTTAAGTGCCAAAGCGGTTTGCTCAGTCCGTCCGTCTGTCAGATGAGATTGGTCCGTGCTGCCCATCACCGGTGCTGTGGCACTGCCGGTGGCAGGGTGACGGAGGCTCTGCTCCGCGCCAGCTGCCATCATTTACACGGGTGCCGAAGGATTGCGGGTGCCCGGTCAACACCTGATGAAAACCCCTCGCCCCCCTGCTCTCCTCGCCCTCCTCGAGGGCGGAAAGCCCTCGCCGAGAGCCGGCTGCGGTGAGCCAGGGCTCATGATGCTGCCCCATGGATGGAGCAGGGGGAAAGGTTTGATAAGGGCTTTTCCATGAGCGAAATGAGGAGGTTTTGCAGCAGCCAGAGGACTCCCCGGTAGCAGAGAGCTGTGCTAATTCGTGGGTACAGAGCATTTTCTGCTCTGTTCCTGTGTCTGAGGAGGCTTGAGCTAAAGTATGTTAATTTAAAAGTCTGATTGATGCAGCGCTGAGCCCGGCCGTGGGCTCCCCATCCCTCGCCTAGCTGGCATCAGGATGACCAAGGGGACAAATCTCATTCAAAGCACGAACAAGAAATGCAATCATTTTTTATCCCCCTTCCTTCTTGCAGTCTCTAGGGGTCTTTCATTTGGGTTTCCTTTCCTCCCTGAAAAGATCATTGACCCTGATGTCTCTTTGCTGCTCTCGGTGCCCAGAGGTGCTGGGGTGCTGTGGGGGTGATGCTGTGGGTGATGCTTTTGCTCAGGACCGGGCTGCAGAGCTGGGTGCTGGGGCCATCTGGCAACCACAGCTTCTGCTTGTTCTTGGCTCAAAGGTAACATCTTTTCCCCAGTTATTGGGGCGAAACACCCTTCCCTGCGAGAGCCGAGAGCAGAAAGTGGGTGCTTTCATCCCCACTAAGGGCAGGGATCACTTGGAACTGTTTTTATAGCATCTCCCCAGCACCAGGGCGTGGAGGGACCAAGGCTGTGCCAGGGAGGCCAGCTCTGGTCAAGCATGGAGAAGATAGCTTTGGTGGGACTCATCTTCTGGTTCCACTGTTTTTTCGGGGTGTGACAGCAGTGGCCATGTCCTTAATGGTGCTCGTCTTCCCTCTCTGCAGAGCTACACCAAGAGCGCTGCCTTCATCGTCACCCTGCACCCGCTGCAGAACACCACCACCGACTTCTGGCGGTTGGTGTATGACTACGGCTGCACCTCCATCGTCATGCTCAACCAGCTCAACCAGTCCAACTCCGCCTGGGTGAGTGCTGCCGCCCCAGGGACCGCGCTGGCCCCGCAGGTGGCCCTGTCCTGCTCCGTCCCCACCTCTTTGGAAGTGCTGAAGCCCTTACCTTGCTCATTCAGCTCCTCCTCTGCAACGGGAGATGGGACTGGCTGCAGCACCCAGGATTTATCCCATGTAAACACAGGGCTGGCCAGCTGGAGCCAAAGATATGTGACAACCAGCCTGGCCTTGTTGCGTTCCGTTGCGTTGGCGTTGCATTGGCATTCTGTTGGCGTTGCATTGCATTGGCGTTGCTTTACTGTACCATAATCTTTGTGGATGCCCCAGGGAGATACAAGGTTAACAACAAATATAACCTTGTCATTATCAAGAACTGACTTTTATCCTCCTCCTTTTACAAATGGGAAACTGAGGCACGGGGGTTTTTTCCGGCGTTCATCTTCCAAGGGCATTGGTGGCTTGTGAACGCCACTTTACGAATGAGCCTGTTGCAAAACGGCTGTCCTGTGGGTTTTACAGTGTGATGGGATATGCAGATTTCCTGAACTGGAGGGGAGGTGTCCCCTGTCACCCGGGGACCACGCTCGGTCTCACCTCGCTTTGCTTTCCCGGTGCATCGCTCCCCAGGGGGATGCCTGGAGCGCTCCTGCCGCCACTGAAGTGGACGTAAAAGTCCGCTACGGGTCTGTAATGTCAATTCAATGAGGAAACTTACTAGATTTTTACATAAAATTTGCATTATAGAATCTTAATGGATGTCTGGAGAAGACTTCATTAGCTGGCTTATTTTACAAGTTGAGATCAGATACTCGATGTAAATGACCCAAAACGGCAATTGTGCTATTTGTCGCAAGGGTGCGGATGTGGCACCAGTACCGAGCGATATGTAAATATGCTGGTATTTATTTATATATATATATATGTATATATATAAATATATATATATATATGGCATATGCAGAGCTCTGGAGCACACCCACGTCTCCCTCCATGTTGAGCCAATGCCATTCGCTCCAAAGGACCTTTGCATGGGGTGACAGGGCAGTGGTGGAGTCGCCATCCCTGGAGGCATTTAAAAGCTGGGCAGACGTGGTGCTGAGGGACATGGGGTAGTGGTGGCTTTGGCAGTGTTGGGTTGATGGTTAGACTCAATGATCTTGAAGGTCCCTTCCAACCTAGACCATTCCATGATGTTAAGCAGATCCTGAGCATTGAGGGGTGTCCTGGGAGGGTCTGTCGCCTCGCGGAGATTTGCCAGGGGAGGAGGCAGAGTTGGCCTCAAAGAGCTTCCCAGCTCGTATGCTCACTTGGAGGAGCTGCTCTTAGATGAAGTTCATGCTTAATGAAACGATCTGCCCATGGACATGCTGAAATGAGCAGGTTTGTGTGACCAGGGTCGTTGAAGAGGCCCCTTCCAGCACCAGCAGCTGGGACTGTTTTGACTGTCTAGAGCCAGACAATGTTGATGAAAAGGTTGAGTGTTTATGGGTAAGGATCGGGGGAAGGCCAACAAGGCAGGTACCGTGGTGGGAGTCTGCTATAGATCAGGACAACCACCCGACCAGGATGAAGGGGCAGATGAAAGAAATATTCTGTAAGTTGCCAGGAGAAGTCTCACGATGGCTACCTCTTGTTCTCGTGGAGGACTTGAACTTAGCAGTTGTCTCCTGGAAATACAATTCAGCGGTGAGGAAACAGTCTAGGAGCGCGTGGAAGAGAACTTCCTGACACAGTGGGTGAGGGAGCCAACTAGGGAAGGCATGCAACTGGACCTGTTGTTTGCGAACAGAGAAGGACTTGTGGGTGATGTGATGGTTGGAGGCTGTCTTGGGCACAGCGATCATGAAATGATAGTTTTCAATTCTGGGAGAAGTAAGAAGGGGGTCAGCAGAACTGCCGCCTTGTGTTTCTGCAGGGCAGACTTTGGTCTGTTGAGGGGCTTGGTTGGGAGAGTCCCTTGGGAGGCAGCCCTGAAAGGCAAAGGAGTCCAGGAAGGAGTTATCCTTCTACCACGTCACCCACCTTGTAGTTGAAGGGAAGATGGTGAATGTAGTTTTTCTGGATATTGGTAAGACTTTTGATGGTCTCACTCACAGTGTCCTTCTGGACAAGTTGTACTGAAGGGGCATGGACGCCCCAAGAGCTGTGGGGGATTGGTTTGGGTTGAGTGGCCCTGGGTGCCGGTGCAGCTCCTGGATTAGCCCCAGGTTGGCCGTTTGCTGGGTTTTGCTGAGTGCAGTGCCAGTGCCTGGGGCCTTTGGCTTTGCGGCGCTGGACCCAAACCCTTCATGTCCCGGAAGGCCCCCCCATCCCGGGTGTCGAGACAGTGACTGTGAGACTGTAGAGACAGGATAAGAGAACTTGAAAAGATTTATTACTGAGAACAACAAACAATGTACTGTTATTACTTACTCCTATGCTATGTCTTTCTACCTCTATAATGCTTACTTCCTACTTAAGATCTCTGCTATTTCTATTCCCACCCCCATTGGGGTCCAACCTCGTTGGGGGAAGCTGCGGTATTTGGTCCCCAAGTGCAGGCTGGGCAGTGGCAGCGGGTTGGAGCTTGGCTGCGTGGTGGCCCTGGCATGAAAATGGCAGAAGCTGGTGCCAGCATGTCTATCATCAGCCATGGAGTGCAGAATAGAGGCAGGCCAGCCCTGGGGACCTGCATAGTAGCTAAATTTGGCTGCCATGGTGGAGGTGTGGGGTGTCCCACGGCTGGTGTGAAGGGACTGCTGTGGCTGCAGTGCCGTTTTGGTGGGGCTGGACCAGCACTGCCCATCTGGGCGGTTGTGTCAGCCCGTGGCTCGGTTGGTGTGGAGCTGGTGGTTGCGGATGTCTGGGTGGTGGTCTCCTCCTCCGCAGCTCCTACCGCCGCTTGACCGTCATGTCGTCTTTTTCTTGGCTGCCCTTCCTTCATCTTGGCGCCCAGGGGGGAAGCAGCTGGGGCTCTCCTTCTCTCACCAGCACTTTGTGTGAACGTCCTGAGGAGGTTGGGGTCATCTCTCTTAAAAAAGGGGTTGTAGTAGAAGAGCAGCTACAAAATGCAAAGGAGAGGAGTTGGTTGCCATCATGGCAAGGAGGAGGAAGACAGAGATCTGATAACTGAGCATATGCATCAGCAAAGACAAACATGAGTTTGTAAAAAGGACTCTCCGGGGCATTTTGAATATCAAGTTTTGTCTGAATAAACTGTTAGGACGGGGTTTTTTTAAGTCATAATCACCCCTGTGTTTTTGGCAGTTGGGAGCAGAGAAGTGTAGGGTTTTCAAAAGCCCAAAAACTGATGGAGAAAGCCAAATACCACTAGTTTTCAGGAACATCAGTGTGGAATGGCCGTGTTGGGAATAATGCTGATGCTGACGTGTATCTTGTCAGCATTCAGCAGATGCCACAAGAGGTTTAAACTTTTGGTGCAGCCAGATACAGAGCAAGCACAAAAAAACCACAATGTGACAGGACTATCTTTTAGTTTCACAGATTCAAAGTAAGCAGAAATAACCAAAATCTATTTTGTCAGCATTTCTGCTCCTGCGAAATCCTGCGTGGAGGATCCCTGAAAATGACACGTGAGACACAATCAGGCCCTTTGCTCCCATCCCCATCTCCTGCCTTGTAAAGGCTTATTTTATCTGACCGGGAACCTCTCCCCGCCGAATGCCCTGAGGGTTCTTTGGTGTGCGGAGGAAGGGACGTACCTTGCCCAGAGCAGCCCCTGCTGCTGCTACTGCTTGCAGCTCCTCGATGGAGATGGAAATGAAAGAATCCCCTTCCATTTTGCAGAATCCATGGAGCTTCAGTTGGAGCACGAAGCCTCTCATGGAGGTGGTTTCAAAGACCTTCAGGGGTCCGCTCCTCCTCAGCACTTCCCTTCTAAAGAGCTTTTCTGCGATCACAACGCAGTTTCCATCGTCGCCCCACCAGATGGACTGGAAGTCACGGCTGCCGATGATCTTCCAGAGGTTGTAAAGGAATGACGGGTCTGGAGACTGGCTGGCATTTTCAGAGGTCTCTGGGAAACAAAATGTCATGATGGGGACCCAGGATTCCTCAGGCACACCTTGAAGGGTGTTTTCTTCTTCAAGAGGTCCAGTGGTAGCATCCCAAGCTGCTCCTGTATCACCTCCTGGATGGTGGTGAGAGGTTGAAGCTGCCCAGCAATCTGGCTGCTCTGGGCTGGAAGCCCAGGATGCCTCTGGTGAGAGCGGCTCCATTTTAATTTGCCTGTTCATGGCTTGCTGCAGCTCCCAGCTGTGGCCCTTTCCCCGACCAGCAGCATGAAGGGCTGTGGTGCCAGTGGCCTGGTGAAGTTCTCCAGCGTTACCGTGACACCTGTGTTGCATCACAGTGACATCACAGCATGGCGCCCATCTCCTGGCAACAGAGAAATGGGGAAATAGCCCCCTTTTCTTTGCATGGAGAGAAGCAACTTCTTGGTTTTGAGCCCAGAAGTGAATCCAACTGTGTCTGCATTTGGTGTGTCCCGTGAGGGCAGGGCTGTGTCCCGTTGTGCTGGGAGTTGGTGCCCAGGGAGGGATGGGGGAGGCTGCAGCGTTGGGCATCAGAGTGGCCCAGACAGGAAAGTTTTTTCCCTTCCCCCCATGCAGAAATGCCCGTTCCCTCTTGTCTGGAATGAGCCCCGCCGTGTGATTTCAGCAGTGCTGCTTCTGTCACGGCTGTTTGTGTACCCGGGCGATGCTCTCGGCTTTCAGCAGGCTCCGCGTGCTGCTCTGTAGGGTGGCCTAGAAGTGAAACATTACCTAAATACATCTTGCAGTTGAATAAACTTGTGGTGTTGGCTGTTCCCTCTCTGTGCCCCTGTGAGTGCAGAGCCGAGGGTGTCGGTGCAGAGCCAGCACCCAGGGGTGGCTCTGGCATGGGCAGGCAGGTTCTCCGGTCCTAGGGCGAGGACGGGGCTGGGCACATTGCGGCATCGAGCCCTGCCTGGCAGCGGCGGCTGCCCCGAGCCTTGTGGGCTTTGCCTGGCTTCCCCCTGTGTGCAGAGAGGTGGTGGAGCATGGAGCATGGAAGGGCTTCTGAGGAGAGAGACCTTTTTCTGTGGAAAGAGACCTGGGAGTCCTGGTGGACAACAGGGTGACCATGAGCCAGCAATGGGCCCTTGTGGCCAAGAAGGCCAATGGCATCCTGGGGGGCATCAAGAAGAGTGTGGCCAGCAGGTGGAGGGAGGTCATCCTCCCCCTCTGCTCTGCCCTGGGGAGGCCACAGCTGGAGTGCTGGGTCCAGTTCTGGGCTCCCCGGGTCAAGGAGGACAGGGAACTGCTGGAGAGGGGACAGCAAAGGGCTACCAAGATGCTGAGGGGACTGGAACATCTCTCTGATGAGGAAAGACTGAGAGACTTGGGTCTCTTCAGTCTGGAAAAAAGATGACTGAGGGGGGGATCTCATCAACGCTTATAAATACTGAAAGGGTGGGTGTGAGGAGGATGGGGCCAGGCTCTTCTCAGTGGTGCCCAGGGACAGGACAAGGGGTAACGGGCACAAACTTGACCATAGGAAGTTCCACCTCAACATGAGGAGGAACTTCTTTCCTGTGAGGGAGGCAGAGCCCTGGCCCAGGCTGCCCAGAGAGGTGGTGGAGTCTCCGTCTCTGGAGACATCCCAAACCCGCCTGGATGCGTTCCTGTGCCACCTGCTCTGGGTGACCCTGCTCTGGCAGGGGGTTGGACTGGGTGATCTCCAGAGGTCCCTTCCAACCCCTGCCAATCTGGGATTCTGTGAGAGCAGCCATGTTGCCCAAGCAGCTGCCAAGTCCAGCTATGGGAGGGTGACTGATGCTCCCACGTGCATTTTTCACCTTGATTCACATTTACCCCACATTTACATGCGCTGACATATCTGCTAGGACCAAGTGCCCCTTGGAAAACCCAGCCCTGCGGCAGTGCCACCACCTTACTGTCCCTCCACTGTGACCATCCAGCACCTCCCATCTGCAGCACACACGCGAGCCATCATCTGAACCCAGCTGCTGTGGACCCCAGCAGGGAAGGAGGCAGCAAAACCCGTTTTATTTCTCACTCTCTCAACCTCTTCTTTCATTCCGTGGACCAGAAATGCCCTACAGCCTGGCAGGTGCTGCCTTCTCCTGTGCCATCCTCCCCCAGGTCCCCATCCCCTGCAGTGGCCGCTGTCCCCTGGCGCCGTCTGACGGGGACTGTGCCATTTTTCTTCATCATTCAGCCCTGCCTCTCTCTCTCTGGATGTCTAGTCTTCAGGGATGTCGGTGTTACAATATTTAGCTGGATCTTAAATGTTTACCAGTTTAGGAGCAACAGGTAATAAATCAACCTTTACAGCAGGCAGCTCTGAAAGGTGACTTAGAGGGTATATCCCTCGCTTCAACTACGTCTTGCCAAAGGAAGTTTTAATATCCAAATTATAGCTCTCAGTCTAGAAGGCTTAGAGATCTTGGAGATTTATAGCCCCTATTAATAACCAATTATTTCTCAAACACATTTGCCATGCAGTTAGGCCCAAGCCGTTGGATGGCCTGAAATGCTAAATGCCCTGTTAAAGTGCGGTGACAAACATCATATATTTTGTGTCGATGCTGGTTTCCCAGCTGTCGCGGTGTGAAAACATTCGCATCCGTGGCCTTTGGACCGAGCCGTCCGTCACTGCCGCGCCGGACGCGTGGCGGGGAGCAGGAGCGGCTCCCCGGCCCTTCCCTGGGCTGCAGGATGGGATCGCTTTGACTTGGTGGGATGTCCTGGCCGTGGGGCGAGGGGGACTGTCACCCCACGTTGCTGGTGGTACCGATGGCGGAGCAGCTTCTGAAGCCGGTGGGGTTTGAGGGCAGACCTGGGGCGGCCAAGCGCTGCCCCATGGTTGCGCAGGCTCAGGCCGGGGCTGAGGCAGGGCCCATCCTGGATCCTCCTGCACCCGCAAAGCCCGTCCCCAGCAGCATCAGCTGTTGCGTTCCTGCGGCAGGGAGAGGGCTACATGGTTTGTTGGGGGGGTGGACCTGACCTTTCAGCTTTGATCCCTCCACAAGCTGCGGGATCCTCCCTCCAGCAATGTGCCGTGGGACCGGTGTCCCTTCTGGAGGCCACCCCCTGTGCCAGCCGCCCCCCTGGGTGTCCAGCGCCAACCACTCCATTCCGCTCGCCGTTGCCTCTGATGCGTGATGCCCTTTCCCCGTGTCCCAGTGCACGTCCCCGGTCACAGCGAGCTGTTCCTCTTCCCTCCACAGCCCTGTTTGCAGTACTGGCCCGAGCCGGGGCTCCAGCAGTACGGCCCGATGGAGGTGGAGTACGTTTCCGGAGCGGCGGATGAGGACATCGTGTCCCGTCTCTTCCGAGTCCAGAACATCACACGGGTGAGGGTCTCTCCTCTGCCTCCATGGCAGTGTGGGGTGGTCAGGGGGAGCTTCACGCGTGTGCCCAGGTGCCCCCCCGGCATCTCCCCGTGCAGAGGTCTGGGCTGGGTGAGCTCACGTGGAGGAGGTGGACTGGTTTTGTTAGCCGCTGCTTTGTGGAAGGGCTGGGGCATCACCAAGAGCTTCTTTATATGAGTGAAGACCTTTGGAGAGCAGAAGGATGATGCATCTAGTGAGGCCACGCAGTTCTAGAGCTTGGCATTGCTCGTCCAGTTAATTCTCCGTATAAACTAACTGAACGGTGTGTAGCTGCTGGTGTCTTCTTCAACCTAATCCAGCTCCTCCAGAGGATGCAGCCCCAGCTCTCCTCCTGGCAGAGGGCAGCCTGTAAAATTGCCGTTGGCTCCATCCAACCTTTCTGGAGTTGATGGCTCCTTGAAAGATTTTTGATAACTCTGTAAGAAGAGCTTTCTGATCCTGGCTGGAAGTCCATTTCTGCCCTGCGACACATGTATCACAGGATGGAGACTCCCCTCATGGGCATGGCAGCTCCCTGGGACCAGCAGAGCCCTTTTTGCCTGCAGGGTGAGAAGATCCACACAGGTTCTCACCTGTTGTCCTTGTTGCATTGGTGCTTGGCTGGTTGAGCTTGCTTTTAAATGAAGAGAAACAGTGAAATTGGGAAGGGACAGGGACTGCGATGAACCGCCCGTGTGGGTGCAGAACTGTACACGGGGAAAAAAAAAGCTTATTTAACTACACAAGACAGCCATGAAGAGGTGGTATCCCTGAGGTCTTTAAATCTCCCAAGGGTTGCCAAGAGGCTGAGGCCAGTGTCCCAGTGATCATTGGGCAGATGGGAATTAGGGAGCTTGGAAGGGAGTGTGCGACTTGGCTGACGGCCTGGCTGGGAAGGGTGCTTCGGCGTGGGAGCTGGGTCAGAGGAGATAAATCCTGATTATCTGGACTCTTAACACAGAGAGGGTTTTGGTTCACGCTCCCCGTGGGAGCATCTGGCATTTCCTGGGTGTCAGCACAAAATCCTTCCCCAAATATGCTTCGCTCTCAGGTGGTAGAATATGCCCCGTGCTAAATTAAAATGCAGCGTGATTGAAATCTCTGGATCTACGAAGATATTTCTCCAGGGAGCAGATCGCTGGAGGAGCGTTGGGAAATGCAAGGAGCTGCTTCTTGCCAAGCCTCGCCGTCCGGAGGGGAGCCGGGCTTTGGGGCATGTCACAAGTCTTCCAGAGCCAGACAGAGCTTTCACCTGAGCTTCAGAACGGATCCCAAAGATTTCCTCCCTGAGCTGTCAGAGGAGTTTTCTTCTGTTTTGTCTCCACTTATTTGTGTCATCTTCCCCCTCTGCCTTCCCGGCTTCCAGCTGGAAGAAAAAGCTCGAGCCCGGGGAGGTCAGCCCATGCCAGCCACGTCACCGACCCACATCAGAGCTCCCAAAAAGGTTGAGAAAAGCCCCCGTGTGTTTGGGTTGGGCTGGTTGGGGTGGCCACCAAATGCCCCCAACACCCATCCCCCAGTCTGGGGCGTCCCTGCAGAGCCGCAGGAATACCTGGTCCCACTGGTTGGAGATGGTCTGGTGCTCACCCTGCTCATCAGGCAGCTGAAATCGGGTGGACGGAGCCCTCCAGAGCTGGGCATCCCCCCTCTGCTTCTGATCCCCCCTTTCTCCTCCGACGTGTGGTCCCCACACGTGTGCCACCGAGCCCCGAGATGCAGCTGGTGTGACCTGTGGTTCCATCCCGTCGGGTACTCCTGATGCTCCGAGTATTTCTGAGCAAGAGCCCCACATCTGCCTGGCCTTTTTTAGCTTTGTGGATGTAATCTTCCCCCTGGAGCCTGCTAACCAGATTAGGTTTCAAAACTAACCAGATTACCAGGGTATTAAGGCGCACTTCCACCGCTCCCCGCCTCCGTGGGTGGCAGCTTCTCATCAGCCTCCTGGTTTACAGCAAACGCAACAAAAACACATCCCCTGGGATCTTCTGTGAGCAAGACAAGGACACGATGGGGAAGCCTTGGGGAGGCTCAGGGGTCTGGTAACAGGTTTTGTGAGATCCACAACAGTCTGAGGCGCTGTGAGTTAGTATAAACCATTGCAGTGGAGCTGCCTGGGGTGGGATTGGGTGGTGGGACCAGTGGGTCAATGGGAGCTGTGGAGGAGAGAGCCGAACCGTCTTAAAGCACCAGGAAAAGGTTTTCCTCTCTTTTTCTGCTATTAATGCCTGGCAACCTCTTCTTGTCCTCCATCAAACATCCAGAGGAGGCAAATGAGGGCAGCCCATGGGTTCAGTCTGATGAGGTTTGCTTTTCTAGTTGCAGGAGGGGCACCTGATGGTCCGGCATTTCCAGTACCTGAGGTGGTCACCCTATCGAGACACCCCGGACTCCAAGAAATCCTTCCTGCACCTCTTGGCCCAAGTGGAGAGGTGGCAGAAGGAGAGTGGCGATGGCAGGACCGTGGTGCACTGCCTGTGAGTGTCAGCTGGAGAGGAGCAGGCTCTGGCATGGGGGTAGATGCCACCAGCTCCCGTGTCCACAGTTCTGCCTGGAAAACCTCCAAAAAGCCCTCACTGGGGTGACTTTGTCCCCAGGTGGTGCTACCTCTCCCACAACATGAGTTTTGGTTGAGGCACCTTGTGGTCACCGTGTCAAACCTCCTCCATGAGATGGATGTTCTATGGGAGTGACAGCCGCTAGCAGCATCCCCGCTGTTCACCCCGGTCCCCTGCCTTGCAGCGAGGCTCGGCAGAGGTCCCAGCCCTGTCACCTCGTCCCGTGCGCCTAACAGGCTCTAAAGGGATGTGGCAGGAGCAGTGCATCTCCCATGCTTGCTTCTCATGAAGGTGGACGTGCTCTCCATCCCCCTCCTCCCAGCTGGGTTTGGCTCACACAAACACCCGTGCGTGCTCTCCTCGGATGGGACCTAGCACAGTCGCAGATTGGTAGAGACAGCAGGCAAGCCTTTAATCAAAAATTAATTACAGCCTCGTCCGTCTTCATTAGCCAAGGATAATTTGCGAACATGCTTTATAAAACACCGGCATCATGTTCTCTCTTCCTCACCCCGATCCCCTTCGCTGCCAGGGATGAGATGCGGTGGTGTGGCATGGTTTCAGCCCAGGACGGGGGGAGGTACCCAGCGAGCCGTGTGCTGGGTGACACTGGGACAGCTCCTGCGGCCAGCACTGCCCAACAGGTCATATGCCCAGGGCCACCCTGCAGGTGGGAAGAGGGTGGTATGGGGACACGGTGGCTTCCCTAAGGTCACATGAGGAATCGGTCCATGGCAGGGCTGGAAACTGTGGCCGGATGTCCAAGATCCAGCCTTGATGGTCCAAAAAGGTGTTTTCGTGCTCTGCTGTGGCCCTTATGAGAACTAGGGGACAGGATCACAGCTCCGGCCACCACATGAGTCCTGTTAAGGTCCCCCAGGACTGTGGGATATGAGCTCTTGCTCTGGGACATCTCCTGGGATGCAGGGATGGATAGAGAAAGGGGGAATTAGAGGGAGCAGGAAGGTGCTCTAATTCCGTCTTCTCACCACCGACACGTGTTTCTCCCACCAGGAATGGAGGTGGCCGGAGCGGCACCTTCTGTGCCTCCACCATGATCCTGGAGATGATCAAGTGTCACAACATGGCAGATGTTTTCTATGCTGCAAAGACCCTCCGCAACTACAAGCCAAATATGGTAGAGACCTTGGTAAGCATCAGCCACCGCCAGCATCCACCCTGGCTGCTGGTCCCGGTCAGAGAGGAGAGGTGCTGGGGGATGCTCACCCCCAAAAAAAACTTCTTTCCCATCCCAAAGCCTGATTAACATTATGGGAATCCTCATGCAGAGCATGTCTCGGGGAGCGTGCCAGCACTGTGCCGCGGGCTGGGGCAGACAGGGAGGCGAGGCAGCTCTTGGAAGGAGCTTCGGGCTTGCCTTCATCTTGCCATGCCGACATGTCCTTGGCGTCGGCGTGGGGCTTGTCGGAAATCCCTCCCAGGAGTGATAAGGCAGGTTCGCGTTAATTCACAGGATGTAATTGCACTTCTTCGGAGCAGCTCCGAAGTGGAGTCAGACAAATTCCTGTCGGAAATATAAAAGGGGAACTGCGTTTTGAGTGAAATGAATAAGCCGACAAGCTGCTGGGGGCAGCGATGGAGCCACGTTTCACGATGGGGAGGCTGGAGGTGGCAGTGGGTCAGGGTGAAAAGCCTGTGCCCTATTTCAGGCCCCCAGTAACAGGACAGGGGATGGAACAGGCACGTGTCTGTCCCTGGGGTGGAGGAATCCAGGTGCCTAGTGATGTTTTAAAAGCAAGTCATCTGGAAATGTTTGCCCTGTTGGATTATAAAATCCCTACGTTGCAAAATGAAATGGTTTTGAGGAGGGGATGTGATTTGCATTAGGCATTGAAGTGGAGGAGAAGGTGAGGGAGGGGATGGGGAGCAGAGGGACGGACGCAGATTATGGAAAGATGATGTGACAAGCATGAAGCCGCCAGGCCCATTGGGCTAAATTGCGAAGATATTAAGAAAAGGCAACATTTCACATCAGGACACAAATGTCCTCCAGCCTCAAATGAACCTGAACCGACTATTCTGGGAATCCCAATCTACTGGAGTCACTGGGAGGCCAGATCCTCACCCAGTGTAAAGAGCCACAGCCCAGTGGAGAGCAGCCAGCAAGTAGCACTTTCCCGCTGCCCGTGCATCTTCCCCCTCTGTTTCCCTGTGGGGTTTATTTTTATATGATGATAAATGGAAACAATCCCTTTTCTTAATCCAAAAAGCATTATGTGCTTTTAATCTAAGCTGTCGCAGCCTCCTGGCTTTGAAGCCCTTCTCCCCCGCTGCCCGCTCCCACCTGGGGTCCCCGAGCGTCCGCCCACCCACGTGGGGGATAACGGGATTTTCATGCCGGTGCTCAAGCTGCTGATGAGGATTTCAGGAGATGAGCTCTCCCCCTTCCCTCTCTGCTGTCGCACCCAGGGTGCTCCCACGATGTCCCAGTGCTCACAGCAACATCCGAAACCTGATTTTGGGTTTTTTTTTTGCCCCGTTCTGGCTGGTTTTGTTTATTGGATGCTCAAAGGAGCAACGACTCATGGGGATGGGCACTTCCAAGACCCGAGCTCCCCCTCTAGTTTTCTGTGCTGTGAGTTGTAAAAGGACAGGAGAGCACAAGAACAGGTCACATAAAGGAGAACTAGGGTGGACGAGACTGCTTTTGCAAACCCAATTTCAGTGATTTTTGCTATAAAACCAGGAGCCAGCCATGCTGGGCTTCCCCTTTGCGCAGGTGGGGGGGAGCAAAGGGTGGCAAGATGCTGATACCGTCCGTAGGTGTTTCAGGAAAGAGAAAGGGTGGGAGGGTGAGCCCAGTCCTGCCGCGGGCTCAGAGAGGACCTTTCCCACCCACAGCCCTTGGCTCCGGCCCGGCCATCACAGGCAGGTCAGGCTTTGAGCTGAGCACCAAAATGCTCATTTGTGGGGTGTTTCCCTTGGAAAATTTGGATTTTCGGAAGTGAAAGCTGCTAGGACTTCCCTTCCTGTCTCTCCCCCAGCGCACAGCAAACGCCCAGACCAAATCCCTGCCAGGGATGGAAAATGGCATTTTTTTGATCTGCAGCAGGAGAATTTGTGATAAGAAATGTCCTGGCGGCCGGGGCAGGGAGTCTCCAGTAGTCCCACACCTGGCTTCAAACTGGAAGAGGGGAGATTGAGATGAGATCTGAGGAAGAAATTGTTTACTCTGAGGGCGGTGAGCCCCTGGCCCAGGTTGCCCAGAGAAGCTGTGGCTGCCCCATCCCTGGAGGGGTTCAAGGCCAGGTTGGACGGGGCTTGGAGCAGCCTGGGCTGGTGGGAGGTGTCCCTGCCCCAGGCAGGGGAGTGGAACTAGATGATCTTTAAGGTCCCTTCTAACCTGAACCATTCTATGATTCTGTAACACCCTTTTTTCTCTCTCCGAACAGGAGCAGTATCATTTTTGCTATGACATAGCACTGGAATATCTGGAGTCGCTGGAGACCAGATAGCACCTCGCCAGGAGAGCGGCAGCAAGGGCTTGCGCAGGGGTCGTGCCAACCGTGCGTTTCGCACTCAGACGTTGCGTTAGTGCTGAAGGTGAGGAGGGGAAACAGCCAAGGACTAGACGAGAAAACCCATCCGATCAAGAAAAATGAAGGGACGTGGGGACGTGTTGGCCGCTCCCTGTCTTCACCCTTCGCTCTCCATCTTTCCTTCCTGCCCCGAGCGTGTCCGTGGGTCGGATGCCACAACTTGTCCCGTCCTGTCCCTGCATCGCTTTGAGTCACGGTCGTGGGGTGGGTGTGTGCAGGATGCGGCCCCGCAGCGCTGCCTGGGCATCTCTGAAGCAGCTGGAGAGGAGGCCAGGGAGAGGAGGAGGAGGAGGACAGAAGGAGCCAAGGCCGTTTCCCAGCAGGGAAGGATGGATATTTGGAGAAGAGATGTTGCTTTTTAAATTGTGTGTGGAGTCGAAGCTGCTCTTCTGAGGAACCCAGATGGCTGCCGGCAGGTTTCATCCTTGGTGGGGACATGCTCTGAGCTGGAGCAAAGACCCCGAGAGGAGCTCTTGAGTTTCTGCCTGTTCGCACCATGAGTTTGATCTTCGTTTTTTTTAGTTCTGTGAGTTGCGACCTTTTGTGTATCCAGCCCTGGACAGAGTGGGGACATGGGACAGTGGTGGGACTTGGAAGGCACTAGGCATGTGATGTCCATCTGCAAGGACTGACCTGAATCCCTCCTGGCGTCTTTGCAAAGCTTTTCAAGCGATGGTTCCCCTGCATCTCCACACCGTCTTCTCCATCTGTAGCAATTAATTCCTCCTGGGCTGACCCAAAGGCACCAGCCCATGGGTCTGTTTTCAACCCTTCCCTTGTGAATCACTGCACATGAGACACCAGAAACAAAATCCTCCAAAATTCAGGTCCATCCCATCTGCCTCCTGGTTGCCTCCCCCAGGTAGTTGCCCATCGATGCTGCTTGGCTTTTGCTGGCCTTGGCGAAGCAGGACGGTCGGTTTTGGTGATGGCATTGGCGGGGGGTGAGCTGTGCTGAAGCCCTCAGCCATGGCAGCGCTTCGGGGCTGGGCACAGGGAGGTCCCCACGGCGCCAGTGCCACCTGGGGACAAGCGTATAGGGATGGTAATTGAAGGTGCCTCATAGTTTTTGGCTTCATCCTGCTCTGGCTGGGTGTAAGATGTCACTTTTTTGGTCCAATATTGTGATAATTACAGGGGTTTCTACTTACGGGGCAGAGCCTGGTTGTAATCAAGCTGTGGTCAGGGTTTTTTCTCCCTGCAAATGGCCTCGTGGAGGTGCAGCAAGAGGGATGCAGGTCCGGGGTCTGCCTTGGAGACTTGAGAAACTGAGGAGAGTTTGCTCCTGTTTTGAGGGCCAGGCAGAACCCTTCACAGTCATTTTTTGGGGGGATGGAGCAGAACAGATGAAAAACTGTCCTCCATATGCTCTAGGTTGTGTGTGGGCAACCCCACCCTTCAGCCCCTCCATCCTTCATCCGCTCCATCCTTCATCCCCTCCATTCTTCATCCTCCCCCATCCTTCAGCCTCTCCATCCTTCATCCTCCCCCATCCTTCAGCCCCTCCATCCTTCAGCCCCATCTCCCCAGGGCAAGGGAGGCTTCCCAGCCCTGCCTGCCCAGAGGCTGGGGATCGCTCTCCCTGGGAAATTGCATTCCATACCACAACCGAAAGCTTTGGAAGATGCCATTTGGCCGGACCGATCTGCAGCACAAAGGCTGCAGAGCCGAAACGGCTGTGCCCTGGATGAGCAAACACAGGAGACATTTCCATCTGCCTTCCAAGCATGGAGGAGAGCAACAAGATAAATCTCTTTCCACCTTGGAGGATGTCCCACCCGCAGCCTGGCAAACGCCTGGAAGTAGTGATAGGGATTTCAGCAGCAATGGGGGGGTTTGCCCAGACATTTGGCTTTCCCGTGTGCTCGCTGAATAATTCACATGGCCTGACAATAACTTATTCCAAGGGCTATACGACATTTCCATCCCTGCGGTCTAACCCTGCCGTGTGCCCATGCTGTCTTGTGACCAAATAGTCTTTTTACCCCACCAGAGCCTGCAAAATGGTCCAGTTCCACCAGTACTTTCAAGTAACACCAGTACTCGCATCGCAAGCCTTGACTTGGAATAAATTAGTGTCTTTTTCCCAACCCCCATCTCTCCGTAGACATGTCCGCGCTGTCCTAGGGTGCTGCATGATGGGTGCAGGTGGGTCCCAGTGTGCAGAAATTGTTTGGTTTTGGATGATAATGGCTGAGCCGAGACTCTGAAATTCCCAGGGGTGGGACGGTGGTGGCACCGTTCAGCCCCCCAGAGCCTGGGGACTGGAGGGATGGTCCCACTTCATCCCAGACCTTCCAGGAGCCGCGGGTCCAGAGGGATGGTGCATCCCCCATTGCATTGCAGGTAAAGTGTTGCCAGAAATTTAAAAAAAAAAATTAAAAAAAAGGAAAAATTGAAACCCCATTTAGTCCTACTGAGACAAGAGAGACCGGAGGAGTTCTACATATGTTCTAAAAGTGAGATTATTTTTTTTTTTTATGTTTCCTTCCATCTCTGGGCTTTTAGGGCATCTCTTCTGAAGGGCAGACTTTGAAATCAAAGTGCTATAAAAACCAACCGATCTCCCAACTCCTACTGAGATGCTCATATGACAAGAGGCAAGGACATCCTGTACATAAAAAATATATATATAGAAATATATATATAAAAATTTAAATACCGTTCTTAAGATGGATAACGTTTATTGGTATTACAGATTGGAGTGGTGCTTTTTTTTTTTCTTTTTAATAAANACACCTAAAAAAAAAAAAATTAAGACCCGAGAAAACCACCAAATTGGAATGATTTTTGTCTATACACAGGAAAAAGTAACCCTGAAAGCTGGCAGCATCCAAGAGCTGCTGCCAAAGGGGCTGGTACCACGGAGTGGCTCCACCACGGAGGGGGACGGGGTGGTGGGACGGAGGGAGGGATGGCGAAGGAGGGACATGTCCCATGTGGATTGTACCACACACATCCAGCTGTTGGTAACTGTTTTTTTATTATTATTATTATTTTTGGCTTTCTTTCCTTTGAAGAAAATCAGTTGCATAAATAAATGTTCCAAATTTGTGATGGCCTCTGTATTTCTTTCCCTGGCCCTGGTCTGGGAGCTGTGATTTAGTGAACCCTGATGGGGCAGCTTGTAAATATTGGCTTTATCTTGCTTTTCGAGGGTATTTTGGGGGAGCACATTTGCAGGGACAAATTCCAGCACTGAAAAACCTTCTTGGCACCAAGGAGCCACGTTTTGCCCGTCACCATGCAGAGGAGACGTGGTTGCCTTGTACTTCCAGAGCTTTGCTCTGGGTTTCCTTCTTGGACCGGGCACGACCTGCCAAGGTGTCCACAACTTCGTGTCCGCAACTTCATGCAACACTTCTGGAAGTAGTGGTGGAAGATTTTCATTGCTGGAAAAGATGTTACAGAGGAAGAAGAAACTCTTTCAGTGCATTTCCCAGCTGGAAAATGAAATCCTATTGTAAGAAAAGCCTTCAGGAGAAGAAAGCTCCTGCATTGTCTTCGGTGATTTATTTATTACAAAGCAGCCTTCAGTTTAATGCGTTGTGATATTAAACACTTCCAGTAACACTTGAGTCTTAATTTAATGGAGACCAAGGAAAAAAAAAAAATCTAATTGACTTGTCAGGACTGTTTTTCATCTTTAATTAAGGTTCGTCAAGGATGCGGTAATTACATTTTGCCAATAAATAATAAAAAGGGGGATAATGCAAATTAAAATCAAGAAGGGAAAGAAGGGCAGGGCTCTGGGTGTGCAGGTCGCCTCTGGGCTGTGGGGTCACCCTTGGCAGGGGTGTCCCTGGGGGTGAGCGCGTTGTCCCCAAGCCCCGTGGGGCTGTCCTGGAGGGCAGGGTGGCCTCGAGCAGAGGCAGCGCCCTGGGTGGCAGGGGACACGAGCTGGGCTGGCCCCTGCAGCCCTGCCAACCATCGGTGCCATGTTCCTTGGTCTGGGGGGCCTTGGGGCTGTTTGGGGATGTCGGTGCCTGCTTGGGGAGGGTCCCCACACCAGAGCAGCTTCCCAGCAAAGCTGTAGCCCCCAAGCCATCAGCAATGTCCCACTGCTGCCTATTGCTTTCCCTTCCCGCATGCTGGTGGTGACTGTGTGCTAAAACCAACCCTGAAACCAAACCGACGTGGAAAACATCTGATAAATTTGCATCTCTAAAAAATAAGGGAAAGATAGCCGCCTGCTGTGCGGCTCTGATCGTCCAGCTTCCTCAGTTCCCCTGCAGCAAACAGCCTGGCCCCAGGCCACACAGCTGGGCTGGCCACCAGCTTGGTGGCTTGTCCACCCAGAGCTGCTTTTGATTTCTTCAGTGCCTGGTCACCCTCCATCCCACGGTCCTCTCCCTACTGGAGCTGGAGCTTCACTCTTCCCAAGCTCTATTTCAGCCACAGCTCATTGGGCACTCGCTGTCACGGGCTGCTAATGATGAAAAAAACCCTTTCTCCCTGGTTTTATGAAAACCGTCATTCCATCAGCCTGTCTGTAATGAAGAGAGAAACAGCAGCTGCTCCCTGGGGTCCTGCTCCCACCAGGAGCGATGAATCATCCCTTCTCTGCTATGCCCCATTAAGGTAAAAGGAGCAAGGACAAAGGTGGTGGCCGTTGGGTTTGGTGGCTCTCTGAGGCCCCAGGAGCTTGGGGAAGTGGGTGGAATCCTTTCCCTTCCTTGCTTCATCCCCGCAACACCTTGAGAAGTCACAGAGAGCCCAGGAGATCCAGCAGGTAACCAGCACCATCCTGCAGAGCCGGGGCAGGACCAGGAGTCTGGGTCCCCATCCCATGGAGATGTCCCATGGAGATGTCCTTCCAGTCCCAGCCCTTGTTCATCAGAGTGTCCCGGTGAGTGACATGTTGGGGGGTAGCCCAGGGATGGGATGGAACGCAACTCCTCTTTCCCCACTCTGCAGAGCCAAGAGTGCTTTGGCACAGCCGCAGGTGCCCAGGTCTCACTGCCGCTCTCTGCCAGGATGGATTAGAGCTGCTTAAAAGGAGCACTTTGCATTTCAATAACTAATCCAAACGTGCCATCCAATGCCCAACTTTTGGCCCTTGGGAATTATTCGCCAACTCAACGCCTCCTTTGTGCTGTTATCTGCAGCACACATGCCCCGGTAGAGCTGGTAATAATTTCCCAAAGCCAATGTCATGGTATTGTTGGAGGTGACCTGGATATTCTTGTTCCGTTCATGGGCTTGTTCCCTAATCCAGGCTGACAGACAGTGCTGGATGTGCGGGGGAGCCTGGCTCCGGCCCCCGGCTGGTGTCCAGCAGGAGCTGCAGAGGTGGGACCTCTGTCCCCATCAGCCCCCTGCCCTCCTGCCTGGAGGGGCTGGTGTTCCCAGTACACGGTCAGCTCTGTCCTCACCAACCCCACCATGACCCCCCCCGGTGTTCCCCATGCCGTATCTCTGGACATGGCCCCATCTCCCACAGCAGCTACTTCTGTGCAAAGACCCAGCTGGAGACCATGATATCCGACCAAGTTGTGGGATGGGGAAAGGTGCTGGTCTTCCCGGGGCAGGAGCAACCCATGTCCCCCTCCTTCCTCGTCTCTGGGGCAGCAAGTAACAGGGCATGCAGGAAGGTTCTTCCTTGCACCAGCGCTCCTGTCCTCGAGGTTCAAGGTGTTGGTGGCACCATTGGTGACACATGTACCCATGTGTCAAAGACTGCGGGAAAAATGAGCTTAAGCTCCCACCTGTGAGTCTTTGGCTCACAAGGGTCTGTCTGCAGGCAGAGCCCCCGGAGAGCCAGCAAGTCAAGCATGTTTTTAGGACATGGTGAGTGTTGTCAGGATGGTACCCAGATCTCATCCACCCATCTCAGTGGCCGGAGCCACCCAGTTATCAAGGGACATGACCAAGGTCACCAAAGGAGTTGTGGGCAGAGCAAGGGCTTCCTCTTCCTCCTTTGGTGCTTCAGGCAAAGTGGGGGTCCTACCTGGGGCTCTCCACCCCTGCCGCTCTCAGCAGCTTGTGGCAGGTCACCCTCTCAGCTGTCACCTTGTTCCCTTTAATGTGGCATTTAAAAATGGCCTTGAGTCAAGGGTGAGGGCGAGAGGAGGGCTGGGGAAAGGCCATGCTAAAACCCTCATGATTAACCTTAGCAGATTAATTCATTAAAGTGAAACACAAATTCAATTAGTTACAGTGGCCCATTTATCACCTGTGGTGTAGCTGCGAGGCCAAGTGCTGTCTGTGGCTCAGGTTGGGCTGATCATCTCCGTCCCCTCTCTGATCCCCAGCCCCCAGGGACCCTGCCGCGCACCAACGCTTCCCGAGCCTGTCTGACGAGGCCGGAATGGGGGCAAGTGTGTCACACTCCCATTCCCAGGGACAGAGACATGTGTTCGGGCCAACCGTCCACCCTTGCTTTGCAAATGAGCCCAACCACCTGGATGGGTCATGACTGGTTGATCCCAATGGCACTGAAATGTGGCCCTGGGCAGGAGAAGGCAGATGGGGTGCTCCTCAGCCTCCACACTGGCTAACATAAGGCCCACGCGTAAAATTTTTTAAGCTCAGTTTATTTCTTACCTCTGTGTTCCCATTGGCGTCAGAGCCCACCTCCGAAACTGGGAGCTGGAGTGGTCCAGATGGGTGAGCATCCAACACTGACCAAGTTTCAGCTCCGTAACTCAGTCCATCCTGTGTAGGTGTCACTGGGTTTCACTTACATTACAGTCTGGTTATTCTCAGCCCTTGGCCCGCGGGTGTGCGCAGAGACGGAGAGCTCCCGGGCCCATCCAAAGCATCATCCCGAATTCCAGGAAAGCCCCAAACCAGCCAGTGTTTCACACAGGGTGCTCATGGGGCTTCCCTCTTGCTGGGATGGGGAGAGCCCCAGGAAAAGCAAAAGGAAAGCTCCCTTCTGCTAACATTATTGAAAGAAAAAAGAGCTCCCATATCCTGTTGTTTCTGTTTTAAGCCTGATGTCCCGTGGGAGCAGGGTGATCATCCGGACTGGGGATTTATGTCTTCGTCTGTGGGAGCCAGAGCCTGGTGCAGGAGGAGGGTGAGCTATTTTGCCTTGATGCTTCCCTGTACCCGCTGTTTTGGTTGTTAACACGGGGCTGCCTTAACCCGCACAGCAGTGAGCTGGGATTTCCCATTGGAAAAGTGCTTTGCTGGAAATGCTTTGCTCACCTCTTGGGCAGCTGAGAGCAGCTGGAGCTTGAAACATGAGCAAAAAGCAGGAGCAACCTGTGGTCGTGATTGCTTTTGTAGCATTAACCGCTGATAGGGATCTTGCAAAGTCTCCTCCTGCTGAAATCTCCCCAAATTTTTGACTTGCAGGAGAAAAAAAGAAAAACCATCTCTAAAATTGAGCCACTTCCATAAAAAACAAAACCCCTGGGGAGAAAATATGAGTTAGCACCAATGCTGCTTGGCTCCTATTTTGGAAAGAAGTGCACGGAGGGCCCCTGGGTGGGATTATCTTGTGGGATGACTTTGTTCCCGTGGGCAGCCCGTCTCTGCAGGGACACCCATGACATTTCTTCCGCGATGGGCACGGGGAGCGGAGGCTGAAGAGCCCAGTCCAGGGCTGTGCCGAGCTCCCCATGCCCATGCAGCGAACCATCGGCACCGACACCACACGTCGCCGGAGACTTCCCATCTCTCCAGTACCGCAAATGCAGCAGGGTAATTTATTTAAGTAGCCTTAATGGTACTGTAATCTATATGCTGATAGTGTCACCTCTAAATGTTCCACCAAAGGCTCAATGGGAAGAATCTGTATTTCGAAATAAATATTTCCTCACGGTGTGCAAAATATCTAATCATGTATTTATCCTTAAGTACTTCCAAAAGTCAACATAATTATTCCAGTCCCATTAAGTTTAATTTGCAGTAAATTATGCATTTAGCTTTAAGTTGAGGTTGCTGGTTAGAGTCAAGATAAAGCTCTTGCTATTTATAAAGCAGTGTTTCAGCACGGATATAAAATACAAATGGTTGGACAAGAAAATCCGACTCGGGAAGTTTGGGGAGAATTTCAAATAGGGAGGCTAACAAAAAAAAATCTGTAGAGTAAGTGTCTAATCAGAGATGTGTAAGCACACTCAGTCAATGGCAATGAACTCCCAAACAGCTTACGGGGGCTCAGGCTGCCAAAGGAATTTTCCTCCGGCTAGAAAATTTGATATTTTTCTCAGGACACGGTTTTGAAAAACAAATTAATCATTTAACTTTCCTCTTAGTGTCGTGTCTTTGAGGTTTACAGGACAGGGAAGGTGTTCCTACTGGAAGAGGTAGAACAGCTTTTACCTGTGATTTATCTGTGGTCTCGGATGTCCCTGCAGATAAACAGCAGTGGATAATTGAGCCTCCCCTCCCCTGAGCAGCCTGAATCCCTGTGAGGCAATAGGAAATCTCCGATGGCCAATGATGGGTGCTCAATCTGCCCTTCCAGGTTAATGGTTGTTGGATTCAAACCTCCATGTGCTGGACCCACATCTCCATGTGCTGGATCCATGTCTCTGTGTGCCGGACCCACATCTCCATGTGCTGGATCCATGTCTCTGTGTGCCAGACCCTCTGCACTTCAGGGTTAATGGCCAAGTGACATTTTCTCTCCAGTCCCAGGAGGTGAGGAAGGTCGTGGGAGGACTTTCAATCCCAAAGAGACCACGTCGGTGGTGATGGTGGATTGAAAAATTGCCTGTTTGCTGGTGGGCTGGAGGGTGGTCCCTCGGGTAAGGTGAGAGTGGAGGGGATCTGGGTTGGCTGCTTGGTTTTGTGGGTGGTTCTTTGGGGGACTTTCAGGACAAGATCTCTCAGCGCTTCACCTCTCCCTTCCCAAAACCGGGATGACCTTGCCTGAGCTGGAGACGGTGGGCTGCTCCCCTCTGTGCGGCATCGCTGGGGAAAGGCTCAGTCCCCCGTATCGGGCAGAGCATCTCCCATCACTCACCATCACCCTGGGGACAACAATCCTGCTGTCCTCCCCTGCTCCGTCAGAGCTCTTGGCCAAGGACCGCAGAGTGCTTAGCGAAGCAGGACTTGCTCAGGGCGCCTGGGATGCTGCTGCTGCCCATTAAAGAGGGCTCAGCTGGTTGGTAAAGCTGCCAGATTTCTAAAGAGGAGGCACTCAGCCGTGTCTGAACTTCGGGCCTCTCTAGGGGGCAGTCAGAGATGAACGCACCCAAAATTATGGAGGACTTTGGAAAATGAGGGCCTGAAGGATCCCCGCAGGGATGCGCAGGGGCTGCAGCCAGGTCAGCAGTGGGGTGGAACCATCCCCGGGACTCAGGAGAGTGATCTGCAGGGAACACAGAAGTTGCTGCTGAAAAATCAACGCAGCTGGAAGGAGCGGTGCCCATGGCAATCGCGTGTTTGGGTGACTCTGGGGAGGTTTTGCCTGCAGCCATGGGATTTCGGCCGAGTGCCCGAGCGCCAGAGGGACTCAGGCCCTTTTGTGGTGGGGTGGGAGGTGCAGAAAAACTCCTTGTCCAACTCCTAGCCCACGTCCCCACCTCTGCGCCAGCCCCCCGCCACCCTCCCCCAGCTGCCACTCGCACTATTTTTCTCTTCCTCACGCCAAACCCTGAAACTTTCTCGCTGCTGTTGGAGTGGAAGCTGCCCGACAGCCCCCCGGGGTGCCGGCGCTGCTTTGTTTTTGGGACATGAAAGGCAGCGCCATCTCCCTGGCACCCGATGGGGCCGTGGACTTTGCTCCGTAGACCTTGGAACCCCCCCTGGCTCGAGCTGCGCCGTGGCAGGGCAGCGTGTGGGCTCGGAGGGCTGGCTTTGAAGTTGGCTGCCAGTCCCCCGCCGGCCGCAGCGTGGGCTCGTGGCGGCTGAGCAATCATCCCCTAATGACACAGCACGCGAGCACCTTGGGCAGCCCACGCCGGTGCTGCCTATTGAGCCAGCTTTCCCCATCCTTTGAATGGCTGGTGTTTAAAAATAATAAAAAAAAAAAAAAATTACAAAAAAGGGAATATGGAGCAGCTCGGCTCTCCCTGCTCAGTGGGACACTTAATGCGGTTTGAAGAGGGGCTGGCTGACTCGGCGTCTCTGGGATTTTTGCTTTTATAAAATCAAATTTCATTACAAATGTCAGACTGAGAACTAGGTCTCATAGCCCTTTTTTTTTTTTTCACCAGGACCAGCTTTACAGCGAGAAGTGTCTAGATTGCGGCAGGGAGGCTGGAGTGGCTGTGGGAAGCGCTGGGAAGGGGAAGGCTGTCCCCAGGCTCCGCACCGAGGACATGCCGGTGGCTCTGCAGAGCCCTGGAAACCCTCTGAGGTCCTGGTGAGGGCATGGATGGGGGGCTGCTGGGGTGGGATCCAGAAAGTTGCTGCTCCAAGGAAGGATTAGAAAGTTGAGGGAGATTTTTGGCTACGTAAACCCATGCTGTCACCCATCTGTGTGTCAGTCTCTGCCTCCCTCCTCTCCCTTTGTGCTCCTTTTTCATGCAGTCACATCTGGCTGTGAGCGCATCTGGCATCGGGAGGAAGGAGAGCTGGCCCCCGACACCCCCAGCCGGGGCAAATAGGATTGGAGGTGACTTGAGAAATGTTTCTCCGTACGCAAACAAAGTTTTCTCGGGTGGAAATTGCAGCGGGGAGGGAGAGGAGAGCTGGCGTTGCAGGGGCAGCACCGCGCAGTGAGCTGCTCTGATTGCTTTCCCCCAACCGAGAGCAAAGGTGTTTTCGAGCCAATGTGTCACATTCAGACTTGATATCGCTCTGCCCATCTCAACACTGCTATGCCGGCCGCCAGCCTAATTTGTCCTGCAGAGCCTGGTTCTGGTGTCAGTCCCCTCTGCTGGCTGGGGGTACAGATGCAGCACGGCGTGGTGGCGCGAAGTCTGTGCCGTGTCAGCTCCAATGAGATTTCCTCCTTGTAGGACATGCACTACCGCAAATCTTTTCGCACCTGAATACCACCAGCTATCAAACTCATTTTGTCGGGGTTGTGGTGGCCGGTGTGACTCACAGCATTCCCGGGATCTCAGCTCCTGGACCTGCTGGAGTGTGTCCAGAGGAGGCCCCGGAGATGCTGGGAGGGCTGGAGCCCCTCTGCTGTGAGGACAGGCTGAGAGAGCTGGGGGGGTTCAGCCTGGAGAAGAGAAGGCTCCGGGGAGACCTTCGAGCCCCTTCCAGTCCCT
>VYZM01007041.1:74146-93529 GCA_013398915.1 Dromas ardeola
GAAAGAGGGGAGATTGAGATGAGATCTGAGGCGGAAATTCTTTGCTGTGAGGGCGGTGAGCCCCTGGCCCAGGTTGCCCAGAGAAGCTGTGGCTGCCCCATCCCTGGAGGGGTTCAAGGCCAGGTTGGACGGGGCTTGGAGCAACCTGGTCTGGTGGGAGGTGTCCCTGCCCAGGGCAGGGGGTGGCACTGGGTGATCTTTAAGGTCCCTTCCAACCCAAACCATTCTGTGATTCTATGATCCTGGGTCCCGGCCCCATCCTGGGCAGGGCTGGCTGATGGGCTGTGGGGAGGTGGGCAGGAGAGGCCGGATCCTGCCAGAGGGAGAGCAGGGTCTTACAGCCGCCCTTCCCATTCCGTGCCTGCAGCAGCATCCAGATACACCGTGCCGGAGGCGGCTGCTCTGCTAATTCACGGGGATCGGGGGCAGCGCACCCTGTGGAGGGGGAGCAGCACTGGGGGGTTGGGCAGGAGCCTCCTCTGAAACTGGGACTTAAGCGCTGAAAGGCAGAAACTTTTCCAGGGGAGTAATCATTTAATAGCAAATTTCACACTCACTTGGTTTTATTTTTTGGTTTGGGTTTCCTTTTTTTTTTTTTTTTCGCCTACTTCTTTTATTTTTTTTTCCTTTTTGTGGAAGGAGAACATACTTCACCACATCAAAAAAATTTCTGCTGAATAGACACTGGAGACCGAACCCCCTCTGGGTATTTCTCCATCTACTCTTCTGGAGCCAACCCAGCAGCCCTGTGCCCTACAGCTCTCGTGGTGATCTCCTACCCAAATCCCAGAGATGCCGCCTGATGCCCAGATATCCAGGTGCAGACGAAGCAAACGGGGAATCGCTCTGTGTCGCAGGAAGGACATGCGCTGCCGCAGGAGAGCCATGCCCTCGGCTCCCTCCATCCCTGCTTGTGGGGTGCAGCCCACCCTCAGCCCCCAGATGCTGCAGAGGGCAGAGACAGATGATGGCAAAGCAGAGATGAAACGGCAAAATGAAATGCTGCATCCAAGGTCATGACGCCGGTCAATGAAACAGCCACGAGTGACACATCAAGCCCGTGAGGTTTAGGTGATCCTCAGAGCGGGTCACGGTGTTATGCAGTGCCAAGGTATGCGCTTACTATCAAATCATGCTCCCCTTTTTTTGCTCTCTCTTTCCCGAGAGCTTTCGGAGAGCATTAAGAGAAACAAGAGGTGTTTGCAAGGTTAAGAGACTCAGTGTCTAAACTTACCATAAAGGTTTGCAGTAATTTACAGCTGTAGGCAGCGACCGCTCTTCATGGGGGGAAGGGAAATGCAATCTAAAAGAACAGAAATAAATAAGAAGCCGCAGCAGCTAACACTCTCTGATTTAATCCCCAGCCCACGAGAAAGATTTATTCCATTATCTGACAGTTTGATCACTCCAGGAATCCCATAGGTCAACGCATATCTGCTGTTATTATCTCTGCACTGTTTCCACCGAGATGCACAGGGAAGATTTGTTAAAGAAATGAACCAAAGAGGGGTGCTGATAGGAGCGTAATAGATGGGACCCCCAGAGAACTTTGTCATGGAGATAACCCAAGTGATGCTTATACGCAGCAGCCTGCGTGGGTTGCCCTGTGCTGTGGATGGGACGGAAACCTCGTGGGCTGCGAGGAAACCCAGCACCTAAATGTCTGCTTGGAAATGGAGAGGACAAAGAGCTGGTGTGTGTGGGGTCTGTGCAGATGGAGCAGCCCTTGCCCAGCACCCCCACCATGCCACGTGCGGGTCTTCATGCAGGGGGTGCAGATCGATGGGGCAGAGCTGGGGTGGCCCACCATGGGGCTGACAATGTGGGTCTGGCGGGGGGGGAGACACTGGGAGCCAATGTCGCTTAGTGCCTACAAACTGCTCTGGGGGCTTATTGCCACCTGCACCCCATGGTCCTCCGAGGGCAGCTTCCTCACGTGTTACCCCACTGGCATTATAAGGAATTTGGAAGGTAAAAGTCTGGCCGCTGAGCACCTTGTGGGATCAGAAGGGCCAAATCTCTTTATGAAAGGGAAATCTGCCCTCTGCTATAGGGCTGAACCTCCACATGGAGGGTGTCAGTGATTCCTACTACCTTTGGTGGGGTGAACAGGCAGGTGAGAAGCGCATACTTTGCACACTCACGTGCAAAGAGGCACCCAGGAAAGGGAAATTCGGTCATGAGTGGTGGACAAGCCCAGAATACACCATGGAGGGACCGTATGAGACTGGCATTAGGGGCCCAAAGCAAGCAGAAACCCTCTTGTAAGCCCATCAGAGCAGGGAAGAGCTGCCCAGCCTGTCAGGACAGGGAGAGGGAAGCTCCTAAGGAGGCTGAAGGATGGCTGAATCATTAAGTCATTAGCCTTCATTAGCGAGGGCAGGCAGGTCTCAGGTGTTTCACAGGTGACAGCAATGAAGGAGGGCATGACCTCAGGGCCAGGGAGTGTTCATATACAGATGCCTGGGAAGCAAAGAGCTTTTGGGTTGGTGGAGCCTGGGGGCTGTTGTCCCAAGGTGAGTCAACACCTGCTTGGTGAGATGGTGTGAGATACCTGCAGGATGATGGTGTTGTGTCTGTTGTTGGACTGGAAGAAAGTGGCTCCCAAGGTGCAGGTGCACCAAGGACTCACCTCCTGGGGACATCACAGCTCAGCGTATGGCGTGTCCTTGTCTTGTTTCAGCATCTGAGCTGCAGAGCTCGCTATCCAAGCTGGTTATCTTGGAGGCTGCTGGATTTGGGATCACTGCAGGAGGAACTGAAGGACCCTTCCATCAGGAAGAGCCCTGTGCTGTGGTGTGGGGCAGCAGTGGCATAGGCACGGCACTCCTGAGCCATATAGATGCTGGTAGACAATCTTACTGCTCCAGATAGATACTTGTTGGTTTAGATGCCAGAAATGGGTGAGTGGGAAACATCCCTTTAAAACCCTGAAGGAATGAGACGTAGGTTGAAAGCCACCCTGTGGGGCACCTGCAAGGTGTTTCATTCCCCGTGGTTCTCCCTTTCACCCTGCTTGGCCACGGGTGCCTCTTGTGCAACCCCCGCACCCCCTCCCAAACACCCTGTCTGCTCCATGCGCCATCGAAGAGACCCTCCAGTGTACTCCTTTCCCCACTTGGCTTTTCTCTGCCAATTAATCAGTCCTCAGTGTTTCCCCACTTCCCTTGCTGTCTAATAATCTCCCATTGCAGAGTGTGCCTTTTGCTGTCGGAGCTGCTTGGGAATGGCACCAAAAAGCCACGGGGAAACTCTCCTACGCAATCAGGCACGTAGCCACGGAGACATATGTGGAGGGGAATGCAGCCCGTACCAACAAACAGCCAGAATGCAGATACATAAACAGACACAAATAAACAAGCTCGCACCCTCCAGTGAGCCTGAAACACATCCACACAGGCAGATGCGTTAGCGAGCCTATATGGGGACACTCGGATACACAAAAATGCGCTTCTATAGGGTTTTCCCTTCCACGCGGTTATAGCAAGAGCAAATGCAAAGGTGGGGCACAATTGCCTTAAACACCCATGCACGTGCTGCCCTATGGATGGAGAGTTTGGCAAAGGCCCCCCTTGGTTTGAGTTTCTCTGGCTGAAATTGAATATATTGCCGCGATCCAGAAGCTGAAGTTGTTTGCGAGCCTGTCCTTGCCCAATTTCATGGCTTTCATGGGCTTTTTCATTTTGGGAAAGGCTGGCTGATGGCTGCATAAGGGTGGGCAGAAAACTGCTGGCCAAGGAAAGGGTGTGAGATGGATAGACAGAAGCCTAATTAGCGGCATTGCCTTAACTGACTGGTTGGGGGCTGCATTTTTCTGTGGGCAAATGCTGTTTTTCTCCTGATCCAAGGTTTTTCCAGCATTAAGTAAATAATTATCAACAGCCCAACTGGCTTCTGCAGGCCATGCCAAGAGGGGAAGGTGTTTGGCTTGGCTCCAGGAGGGATGAGTTTGCATGGAAAAGCTTCCCCAGGGTCTTCTCCCTGGGGTGATATCCTGGAGTGGGAGCAGGGTGGGTTTGGGCGCTGCCCTGCCACCTGGGAGCCAGGCTCTGCTTCAGCTGTGAGTGGTATGAGACGATGGTTGAGACCCCCAAATGTGACTTTGTTTCATAGGGAAAACAGAGCAAAAAATGCTGAAAGTCCCTGGGAAGGAAGAGGCAAAGCTAGGAAAAGGCTGCTTCTTTTTATTCTTTTTTTCTTCTGTAATTTTAAATGTTTCCCTTTGAGGAGCTCATAGAACTTCATGTTGACATTGGCTCTTCAGGCAAGAGGGAGGTTTGTGTCTGACTGCAAAATATTTTTTCAATCAAACTAAAAAGCAGCATCAAAAGGGGAATAACGCAACGCTGTGCCAGTGGTGAAACCTGATATTTTCCAGGGCTTTTTCCCTGGCCTTCCCCCACCCCAAAAACCCGAACAGATTTTGCAAAGCTTGGAGTGCGTTTCCGATGGAGTTGCGAAGATGGATTTCTGTGGGGCTGGTTTCTGCCTTGCCCTATATGCAGTCCCAGTTGCACATGGTTCCTTATTAACTCTCTCCTCTCTCTTGGCAAGGCTGAGCTGAGCACAAGCCCCGTCCTGGCTACACGGTGCTGTCGTGCTACAAGCCACATTGCAGGTGACCGCATTGGCCTGATGTGGGCTGTGGCACTGCAAGGATGGGAACAACGATGGGGCAGGAAACCCTTTACCCTGCAGCACCAAGAGCCTGCCAATCGCCTTCTATTTTGTTGTTGTTTGTTCTGATCTGGAGACAGCGCTGCCGGCTATACCCTTTGCAGCTGGGCTTCTGGTTTGGCGTCTCTTTCCATAGAATCACAGAAAGGTTTGGGTTGGAAGGGACCTTAAAGACCACCCAGTGCCACCCCCTGCCCTGGGCAGGGACACCTCCCACCAGACCAGGTTGCTCCAAGCCCCGTCCAACCTGGCCTTGAACCCCTCCAGGGATGGGGCAGCCACAGCTTCTCTGGGCAACCTGGGCCAGGGGCTCACCACCCTCACAGGAAAGATCAGCATACAATGATTTGGGTTGGAAGGGACCTCTAAAGGCCATCTAGTCCAACCCCCCTGCAGTGAGCAGGGACATCTTCAACTACATCAGGTTGCTCAGAGCCTCATCCAGCCTGGCCTTGAATGTCTCCAGGGATGGGGCCTCCCCCCCCTCTCTGGGCAACCTGGGCCAGTGTCTCACCACCCTCAGTGTAAAGAACTTCTTCCTAATGTCTGATCTAAACCCGCCCTGCTCTAGTTTAAAACCATTGCCCCTCGTCCTATCGCTCCATGCCCTTGCAAACAGCCCCTCCCCAGCTTTCCTGTAGGCATCTTTGTGGAGATGCTGCAGGACACGGTGCATAACTGGGCTGCTGGCTCACACTCAACAGAAAGGCATGAACTTCCCAATCTGACCATGGCTGTGTGTCCCCTCGAGCTGCCCCTGCTCCACAAATTGCTAAAAGCCACCGTGACGGTGCTGTCCTGGCTCGGGGACTGGCCCCGCAGTGTATGGCAGGGCTGGCCGAGGGCGGTGGCTTGGGACAGGCTGGAGCGGAGCAAACCTCAGCAGAAGCAAATGCCTTGGGGATTCACCCAGCAGGTTTTGCAAGCTGTGCTGATCACATGTGGCTCTGCTTCACCACCTACTTGTCCCCTGGCTGCTTGTTTTCATCCTGACTCAATGTCTGTGCCCTCTTACAAGGAATAGTTGCTCTGGAGGAGAGTATGGGTATGCTGCATAGGGACCCTGACCATTGAAGAGTAATGAGTGGTGGTGGGAGGCCGAGAATAGGCCAGAACTGAATTGTAGCTCTTTCTCTGCTAGTGTTATCGGCTGCTAATTGCAAGTGATGGAGGTGGCCAGCTATGGAGCCTCTACAAAGTCCAGGCTGGATGCCCCACTGGGCAGGAAAGTGCTTGTGTGATCCAGCCAACGAAGTGAAAATCAGGCTGTGCTCCAAGAGGAGGAGAAGGAGGAGGACTTGAGTGCTCCAGTGTGGGGCAGCAGGAGGGCTGGTTTTCTTCATGCCTGGGGACTTGGGGTGAGTTGCTCCATCTTTTTTCCCCCTCTTGATGTTTGCCGCCTCACCTCTGAGGCTCTCTGTAGGGCATCTTGTTGCCTATAAACTGCACTTAATGCATTCACGGACACAGCAAAAGGAAAAGAAAAGAACTAATTGTTCAAAACGCTGAATAAATATTGACACAGAGTGCTCCCAGTTCCTGGTGCAGTGCTGGCTGGGTTCCTCTGACCCAGCTCACTGCTGGTCGTGCCAAGGGATGCTGTCCCCCAGGCACAAAGTTTGCGGTCCCTCACCCCTGTTCAGGTGCACCCAGGTCCTCCTGATGAAGGATGGGGATGCAACTCGGGAGGGAGAGCTGGTTGCAAAGTGTGGTGCTTTGTGGTTTGGCGCTGTGTCCCAACACCTGAGGCACCTCTTGGTGCATGGACTGGTTTGGGGCCACACAATTAGCGGCGGAGCAGCAGGCCAGGGATGGCCATGCCAGGAGGTGCCTGGGCACTCACACAGAGGTAGCACTTGCTGCTGAATGTTTAACTAGAGTCCAAGGAAATTAACTTATTGTAAAAATTGTGTTCAAGGCGTGGGCCGTTCCCAGTTGAGGGCCCTATGCCGATGCCAAGGAACAGCTTGGTAGCGATGTATTTGCACGCCCTGCCTGTATCCCTGCCCGCTTTGCCCGGAGGCAGCTCAGCTCCAGTACAGACTGTCCTGCCACCACTCGATGCTGCACTGACCAGGAAACACCTGCGGCGTGGAGGAGCTGGGAGTCCACCATCCCAGGTCTCCAACAACAGCAGAAAAGCAAGTCGAGAGAATAAAGGCAAGGTAAGCATGAAACGTCCTCCATGTCTGAGCCCACTGTGTCCCAGTTATGTCTACCCATCCCAGCCCCATGGACCCACCTGCAGCCATCCTCAGGGACTGTCCTCCTCCCTGAGGAGACCCTTCATTCCTATTGCCTGTCCCTAATGTGTCATGGTAACACATCTGATGTGTCCCTCACTTGTCTTAATTTCTCTCCCCGTTGATCTCCTTGCCAGTCCTTATTTAGGGTCAACGATTATCTCAGCCTTTTGCCACCAGCTGAGTCCTTCATCAGACTCTCACGTTGACATGCCTCCTGCTGTACCTGTCCCAGTCCGAGATGCATTGCCCCTTGGAGATACCTGTTTCTTTGCATGCGTTCTGGAGTCCTGGCTGGCCATCCCAGGTTTAAACATGGGTTCACACAGCTATAGCTTCAGGAGAAGCCACCCTGCTGCCTGAGACTCCCAAAGCACTTCGAAAATGCTATCCTGTCACAGAATCATGGTGGTTCGGGTTGGAAGGGACCTTAAAGATCACCCAGTGCCACCCCCTGCCCTGGGCAGGGACACCTCCCACCAGCCCAGGTTGCTCCAAGCCCCGTCCAACCTGGCCTTGAACCCCTCCAGGGATGGGGCAGCCACAGCTTCTCTGGGCAACCTGGGACAGGGGCTCACCACCCACAGAATAAAGAATTTCTTCTTAATCTCTCATCTCAATCTCCCCTGTTTTCAGTGTAAAACCTTCCCCCTCGTCCCGTGGCTCCCCTCCCTGATCCAGAGTCCCTCCCCAGCTTTCCTGGAGCCCCTGGAGGGACTGGAAGGGGCTGGAAGGTCTCCCCGGAGCCTTCTCTTCTCCAGGCTGAACCCCCCCAGCTCTCTCAGCCTGTCCTCACAGCAGAGGGGCTCCAGCCCTCGGATCATCTCCGTGGCCTCCTCTGTGTCCTCTTACAGAGGCACTGTCTCTGGAAGATGACCCTGAAAGAGGAAAGTCCAGTCCCTCAGGTTTCCTGGGCCCTTCCAAAGGTGCTGAGATCTGCATCCCCCTGGCAGCGTGAGCGGGCCGGAGCGATGGCTGTGTGTGACAGCATCTCAGCCTCGGCGCCAGTGCCAGGCGGTGCAGGGGGGACGACAGAAGGGCTTAATGACCGCTTGAAAGAAACATCTTGTAAACTTTGGAGCAAAGAAGCTGCAGTTTGATTTGAACATGTTTGCTTGGCAGGGGCTGCCCGGGCCCCTGCTGCTGCTGCTGCTTTTACTGGCGCTAATTAGGCAGATTTCCATCCTGCCAGTCACAGGCGCTTCTCCTGGAGGTGGCTCCACCGGGGAGCCCCGGCCGGGCTGGTATCCCACTGTGGGTGGTGGAAGGGGTCAGTGTGTCCCCCCCCAGCCAGTCCTGGCTGGAGATGGCTCATGTCCCGGGGGCAGCCCAGGCACCAGCCGAGCCTCCTGGGACAGTGATGTGGCCCAAGGCCAGTGCAGGGAACGCGTGTCCTGGCTGGATGCCTGTCTTGGAGCAAAGCACTGACGATGCTGACGGAGGATATTCCCAAACCCCTGGGACTGCGTGGACACCAGCACCTGGCTTTGCATGGAGCACCCAGATCAGTACGGAGCACCCTGGGGTTTCGGCAGCGATGTGGTGGCCCAGATCAGGGAGCACTTAAAAACCTTTACAAGGTTGGGACTAATCCTGCTCCCACTGGATTCATCCCGCGTGCACTTTCCCTTCCACAGCAACCATCTGCTCCTTTTGAAGCTTGATAAATATTTCCTTTCCCCCGCTGTCTCTCCCTTTGGCTCCTCCTCCCAGGCAATATCTTTCAATAACCAAACCATCTGCAATAACACTTCCTCTCACCCCAAAAGGACTTCCTATTTTCTTTTTTTTTTTCTGGCACAGCTTCACTCCTGCGGTGGCCGTTTGGAGACAGGAAAGGGCAGGGAGTGAAGCCTGCGCTGACCTGCCTGTGCCACATCTGTGCCGAAGCTGTTGCAGATGTTTTCCCGATGTCTCCATGCACAAGCTGTGCACAGGAGATCAACTCGCTCCGGTCGCCAGGGTAATCCATCTCCTTTGTTTAATGTTTGCTGGGAGACAGGTCCCTCTTAATCTATTACGGTGTCATTAAAAGGGAAAATGTTTGCTCCGTAGGGCCTCAAATGGCCTTTTTATACTACAGTAAAAATGTAATTACCGGCTCACTTAGGAATTTAACCCTTTCTTGATGCTGGCATGCACAGCTTTGTTGCCAGAAAAGTGGCAGCTAAAAATCACTCAAACTTAGCTGCTGGGTAGGTCCTCTGGTGTCTCTATGACTGTTAGGGATGTGCTCATGTTGTGATGGAGCAGGTGAGTGTTTTAAAAGATGCTTCAGGATCTGCAGGTGATAATGTTGATATTTAAGGTAACAATCACCTTGTCCAAAGCTTAGAAATTCTATAGGTTCCTGAATTTGTATCCCATCCCCTTGGAGATGCTCAGGCTTTCCCAGCTTCATCTGGGCTGGAAATAGCCTCCGCCAGTGCCAGCCCTGTGTGGAGGGGCTCAGCCCGCGCTGGCAGATGGGGTTTGGAGGCCGCCTCCATCCAAGCAGCCCTTGTGCCTCGTGGGTGCCAGCAGCCCCTGCCATATGGGGCCTCCCAGAGCGATGTGGATGCGTGGAGACAGGCCTGAGGATGCATCAGCCTCACCCAACTCAGGGATCCCCAGGGCACTGTCGTCATTGCTGTTGTGCCTCCATTTGTCACCATGGTGCGGTGTGGGACACGGCAGGGCCAGCTCAGGGGGGTCCTTATTCCCATGGGTATGTCAAACACGCTCCACAAACAGAGGCAGCATAAGGATGTCAGCCCAGAAATTCTCTATTTTTGCATCAACTAATGCTCTTAAAGGCAGATTGCTCTGCTGTGGTTGTTTCCTTGTTTATAGAATCATAGAATGTGTTGGGTTGGAAGCGACCTCTAAAGGTCATCTAGTCCAACCCCCCTTCAGGTACTGGAAGGCTGCTATAAGGTCTCCCCGGAGCCTTCTCTTCTCCAGGCTGAACCCCCCTAGCTCTCTCAGCCTGTCCTCACAGCAGAGGGGCTCCAGTCCTCAGATCATCTTTGTGGCCTCCTCTGGACCCACTCCAACAGGTCCATGTCCTTCTTGTGCTGAGGGCTCCAGAGCTGGAGGCAGGACTCCAGGTGGGGTCCCCCCAGAGCAGAGCTCTGCTCTTATTTAGGCTATGAGCTCTGCAGAACTCCTCCCTGTGCATCCAGCGGGTGCCATGAAGGGTGCACCACCTCCATGGGCTCCTGCCATAGGCAGGATGGCCCAAGGGTGGCTTCAGCATTGGGTGGGCTCAACTCGCCACGGCAATGCTGCTGAAAAGGGGAGAAGAAACACCTTCAACTGGTAAAAGGCAATTATTTTTATTAGAGGAAAAAAAAAACCACCATAACCCTTTATTCATTCTGCGTCTGCGCTTTAAATCGTAGCAGTCACACCGTTAAGTGGAACTTCATTATCTTACCGGGAAGCCGGGATTACTTAGTGTGTCTCACAAAGAGAGGGTACTTCACACTGTGCGCTGGACACGGCCGAGGTGGATGGGTTTCCATTAAAACCAGCACGACCCCAGCTGCCTGCGGCTGCCTCGGGGAGCAGTCCGGCCAACCGGGGCAATTGGTGCCCAGCTTCAATAGCGGTTCCACAGCCTGCAGAAAGGCTTCTACTTCTTTTAAAGGAGTTTTAACGTTCCTTGTGAATGAATTTTTGCCCTTTGTTAAGGCTGCAAGGAAGAGGCTCTCATTTAAAGTGCCGCCTTAAAAACCCTTGAGTGAGAGGAGATGCTTGAAGGTCCTGGTGGCCCAGCCATGTGGAAGACCACAGAGGTCTCCTTGCTTGCTTATAGATGAAGCATCTTGTTGATGCCACGGCTCTGGTGAGGAGCTTAAACCTTTGTGTAATCTTAAATTTCATGATTTTTCTTGAAGAATTTTCCCATGAGGGAATTTATGCAGAGGAAAAAAAATTGGCCCCTGGACTCAAATCCTCAATCGTGGTGGGTGCCTCCATCCTGCTTGTGACTTTGGGCTTGCTGGGAACCTCGGAGGAGCCTGGTGTGAGCAGAGAAAGCTTGAACTCTCGGTCCCAGCTGGGACCTTGGTAAATGTCCCCAGGTCAAGGCAGGGGGACCCAGAATGGAAGGTTTCAGGTGTGCTTGCTCTGGCTGAAGGAAACTCTTGTCCCTCTCAACTGATCACCCTGCTGCTCTGCTTTCAGAGCAGATGGGAAACCAATTTTTCAGCCACCAGCTCCTGCAAAAAGCTCTTGCCATAAAGTGAGTGGGTTTGTGTCTCAACAGAACAGCTCCAACATCAATAACTTTAATCAAAGCAGTGGGTTTGCAACCCATTTTTTTTCCCCCTATGTGGCCCAGTGCAATTAAGAATCATCTTCATGGCAACAGCTCAGGCCTCTCTGAGCACACACTGGGAGGTTTGAGCTCCTGCCCTATGGCTGGTCAACAAGCTGCGGGATCCAGTTCTGGCTGTAATTTTGACCACTTTATAATGAAGTGTTGAAGAGAGACTAATTTTTATAGCAGGACCCAGAGGGGAAAGCCTCGAAGGACCAGCACATGTACAGAAGCCAGAAGCAACCTCGTCTGCAGTGCCCCCCAAGCAGGGACGGGGGTTTGAGGGCCCTGAGGACGTTGCTCTCCCCTACCTTGCTCTGAGCCACTCTTCCATGGGACGCCTTTAGCTTTCAGAGTTAAATGTGTGGGATGATCCACAGCTCTTACTGTGTCTCAGGCTTCTTCCAAGGATTTATAGCTTGTGTTTTTGCATCCACGAAGCAGAAAGATATAATTTAATGACAGGTAACTTGCTCTCACCATCGCCCGTGGGAGGTTCAGGCAGGGTTCTCAGTCTGCCTGTGCCTTTCAGTGCTTCTGCTTTGGAGTTAAACTGATGACAGTCACCCAGGGAAAGCCACCCCTTCTCTGCTTTTCCCCCAGCCCCATGAGATGGTTCATGGTGACATTTGGGTTCCTGTGACACTGGGAGAGCAGATGGTGCCCCTGCAGATGAGCAGCAGCACCAAGAGGAGAGGAGAAAGGTACGCTACTATCCTTGCCATTTCTTGGGCTACTCCGTGCTCTTTATTTCTTCAGGGTTTATTTCCTTATCTGTATTTCTGGCTCTTTGTCCGCTATAATTGAGACGTCCTCTTTAACCTGTGCTAAACGTTTCTGCTGCTGTTGCTGTGAGTCAGCCCAGAGGTGGTTGCGTTTTGTGGCTGGGGGAGGTGCTTTGTGCACTGATAGCCTTTTGCAGATGACTTTGGCCACCCTTCCCTCTTTCTGCTTTGAAGGTGGAGGGTAAGGGCTGCCTGTGGACTGGACAGGGTGCGAAACCCAGTGGCAGAGACCACCTGCCCTCCTGAGCATGGTCAGGTAGTTATAAGAGTTGCTGTAGGAGCATCCAGGAGGTGCAAGAAGCGGTGAAATGCCTCTCCCCCTTCCTTTGCTTGGCCCAGCTCAGAAAATGTTGGTGTAGAAATGGTGAGGGGCTCTGGAGGGGCAAGGGAATGAAGGTCTATGCCCAGCTGGTAACACCAGCCTGCAGGCAGGTAGGAGTGCTGCTGTGTCCCTTGGAGAGTGAAGCTGTGTCCTCCTCCTCCTCCCACCCCGTCAGGAGCTGCTTCCTTCACCTCCAGCTTCTGAAGGAGCAGGAGAGGGTTGTAATTCCCTCCTGCTTTCGGCCACAGGGTTTTTGCTATGCAGTTCCTCATAGCAAGAGACATCCCAGGGAAAACTGTCAGCTCCTGGAGGTCGCTCTGACCTGGGGCTGAAGCAAGGAGAGCATCCTGAATGCCCTCTCAGCCTGGGGCTGCTGCGAGCCTACCCCATCCCCCTCATTCTGCCTTCCAAAACAAGAACGTTTAGCTTCTCTGAAGTGACAAAAAACCCTTCTCTCTCCATCCCAAGGGAAAGCAGGAAGAGGCAGTTTAGATTTATGCTAAACAGCCAATTATCTGTCACCCAGGTTTGGGCAAAGATAGAGCAGCAGCCCTGCCTGGGTGAGGCTCCAAAGGCAAACTGAGTGGGTGAGAAGTGCTGCCAACGTGCCTGAGAGGGGCTCGCCTGGCTCCTGGCATGGTCCGAAGTGCCTTGGCCAGCACCTTCCCACTGCACGGATGCTGCAACGTTACGTTGCACGTGCTCAGCGTCACTTCAGCCAGCTCTCGGCCGATGAGAGAGGGGGGGAAAAACATGTTGGGGCAGGGAATATATTAGGCATGGCACGTCCTTTCCATCCCACCCTGCCAAAGCTATAGGGAATTTTGTGCTGCTGGAAATACTGTTACAGAATCATAGAATGGTTTGGGTTGGAAGGGACCTTAAAGATCACCCAGTGCCACCCCCTGCCCTGGGCAGGGACACCTCCCACCAGCCCAGGTTGCTCCAAGCCCCGTCCAACCTGGCCTTGAACCCCTCCAGGGATGGGGCAGCCACAGCTTCTCTGGGCAACCTGGGCCAGGGGCTCACCCCCCTCACAGCAAAGTAGTTCTGTCTCAGATCTCATCTCAATCTCCCCTCTTTCAGTTTAAACCATCCCCCCTCGTCCCATGGCTCCCCTCCCTGATCCAGAGTCCCTCCCCAGCTTTCCTGGAGCCCCTTGAGGGACTGGAAGGGGCTTGAAGGTCTCCCTGGAGCCTTCTCTTCTCCAGGCTGAGCACCCCCAGCTCTCTCAGCCTGTCTTCATAGTTGTTCTCAGTCCAGGGTTATTTTCATTCCTTAGCAATTTTATTGATCGAGTTCTGACAGCGTGTGTGAGGGGCTGGTTGAATAAAGCATCCCCTGGTAACAAGGTAGAGGCAGCATAATCCACCCCAAAGTCCCCCAAAAGCCTTGGTGCAGGTTGTGCACCTCCAGTTTGATTTAAACTGTAATTACAGAGCTGGAGGTCTGGCCTTCCTGGAACAACCACCCAGCGTCCAAGTCCAGAGTCCTGGCAGTGCCGGCTGCGTGGACACAACCAGGCACAAAAACTGGAGTAAGATCCATGACTTCATCATGCCGTTTTAATGTGAAAGTCCTTCCCAAGGCGAAAGTCCTTCCCGTGCAAAATATTTTGGCGGTCAGGCTCTCCACCGCTCATGGTGCGCAGGACACGGCTGTGCTCTGGCTGGGCATGTTCCTGGCAGGCGTAACTCCGGCTCTGGATCCAGCTTTAGCGCATCGCTCTGCTCTTGCCAGCTGACAGTAGTTCGAGCTCCATCTATTGTTACTCAGTCAGATGCAGCTGAAATTCAAATAGGAGTGGATATTTATGAAACTTCTCGCATGTCTAACCAGGAGCTCTGCATAAATCCATACAAGTTGTTAGCCTTTCCTGATAACCCAGGGAAGATGAACGCTGCTGGAAAGGCACTGCTGAATTTTTGGGAAAGCTTTTACTCTTCAGGCTGTACTCTCACTTGCAATCCATTGTTTTCCAGACCCACCAGTCACTTTATTCCCTTCCTGGATGCTGTTTGTGTATCCTGAGCTGTGGCAGGGGGTCTCATCCCGTAGCATTTTGGGGATAGTGCTCTTAGTTGAGATACAGGATCTCGTCCCTGGACCATAGTTCTCCCCATGCCCCAGCCCAGCTCTTGCTAAACTCCTTCAGAAACCTCTCCCTGCCTTTTGCAGCGGGAGGATGTCCCAGATGGGAAAAGCTGTAAGCCTGAGCTAGCCTGGCCTCGAGGGTTGGCTCCCGTGCGGTTGGTGGGAGCCCTGAGCCCTGGCGTGGAGCTGGGAGTGTGTTTCCCACCCCACATCCCGGGCTCCCTCGTAACCTTCCTGGAGGGCAGACGTGCCACGCAGGCAGGCAGCTCTCTGCCTGTCAGCTATGCAGCATCCCACAGGCATGTCGCTCCCCACTGAGAGCATTTAATTACCTTTAATTACCCCTGACTTGTTTTTAATTGTTCCCCAATAACACATCCTGATTAGGGAAGGAGGAGTGTATCCTCTTACAGCTGCGATGCCCTGAACTTTTCTCCCTCGACTTCAGAAGAGATTAATTTTTTCATGCAAAATTATGCGGGTTTCAGTCTACGCTACCCAGCCAGCAGTTGCTGGGAGCATCTCTGGAGTAACTGCTTGTTATTCCAGTTCATGGGCAAAAGAGAGACTGGGGAGAAGATAGAGATGGACTGTCCCCACCAGAAGGGGGACAGTACCAGGACTATAAGAGGATCCGTCACTCCTTAGCCCCATCCTGCCCAGACCCCTCTGTGTCCTTGCTCTGTAGGTCCCTCTGCCCTCTCAAGCACTCTTCTCTACAGTTGTGGTTTTCCTCATGTCTTTCCACGTCTCGACATAACAGGATGAAATTAAACTGCACCAAATTTCAGCTGTCAAGAAGGGGCTGGGGGGGGAGAGGCAAAGTCTGTTGGACCATGGAATAGTCTTCCAGGGGAAATGGTGGGAGCTTTATTACTTCAGTCATTTACATTTGGGCTGGACAGAAATACTAGGAACAAAGAAATACTGGGAGGAATGCTGTAAACATTGTAAACATGAGAGCACCAGGGGGATAAGGGATCTCTTGCACTGGAAGATGTCTGACCTTAACTTGCTGCTTCTATATCCTGAGATGTGAGGGCACACTTACAAGTGAGAAATCCACTTCTAATGAGGGCCTATTCTGTAACGAGGAGGTGAGAGTTCTTAGATGCTCACGCACCACGGTGTTTAAAGAAAACCAAGATGATTGGGTCTGTCAGCTTGCCTGCAAGTTAACTAGGCTTGGTAGGATTCAGCCTTTATTTTTATTGAAAATCAGCAGTTAGAAATTGAAGCCTGTTTTTAGTTGATGACATTTATTGCTGCTATAATGTATAGTCGCTCTCAGCCTCTCCTCTCTTCAAGCCATGCAAACACGGCTTTTGCATTGCTCCCTACGGAGCCTGTCCTTTGGATGGCAGAGGTGGATTTAGCGGAGGCTGGAGGAGCGTTAGCCTGGTACAGGGGGCATCCCATCCCCTCTCCATTTTCCCGGGTGTCCTTGCCCATGGTGTGGCCATTGAGACCAAGCCAAGGATACAGCTTCTCTGTGGGGGAAAGGCTGAGTGTTGCGTGTCAGCCTGGGATGCACAGTCTGATCCCCAGGAACCGAGCTGGAGCCACTCCAGTGAGCTGAGCATCGCTGCCTGTGCTCTCCTCCCTCAACAGGTTGTCTTCTCGTTGAAGGTGCACGGTGGTTTGTGGATGAATGTCTCTTGCCCAGCACACACTGCTGGCTCTCTGCAGTCCCTGAGTTTTGTATCTCCTGGGAAGCAAACTCTTGGGGTGTGCTGGCAGGTTCCCATCTCCTGATGCCCCATGGCAGGAATCTTGGAGCTGTGTCTTCAGGAGGTGTCAGGAGCATTGCAACCAGGCTAGGGAGATGTTCTGCAGAGTCTATGTAGTTATATCTCCTTAGGACACTGCTCTCCACAGTGTAGATATGGTCAGAAAGACTTAGATTCATACCTGTGTGTATGTGGACACCATGTACTAGTCTTCTACTATATTGTTTTCTCCTCTTCATGAAAGTTTGGTGACTCTGAGTCCATTGCTTGCAAGAGAGAAATGGCTTCCCCAGGCAGACCCTGCTTTGGACTAGCTGTCTCCCAGCTGTGCTGGGACTCATTTCTGGGCTGGGTGCTTGACCCCCTGGACTTAACCCTGTGAGATGAAGGTGGAGGCTCACATCTGGTTCAGCACCGTGTAGTTGAGGATTTTCATGTGAAAAGGGCCAAAAGCGGGCCACCTGCGGGGTCACATCTTCTCTTGGAGGAACATTTTGTATGTTTTTTTGCTTGTCTTGGCTGTGAGACGGCTGCTAGCAAGAAAGTGGGTGCCGTGTAGGGAGGAGGTTTTCTCCTCACTGGGATCAAGTGCATGGTTCATGCAGGCAGGAGGGATCCTCCAAGGGACAGAGGTGTTTGTGGCTTTTCCAGAAGAGCAAAGTCCACCCCTTTGGGCTGCAGATGCACAGTACAGGCTGGCAAGAGGATGCAGACAGAGGGCAGAAAAGGGCTTGTGGCACAGACACGCTCCCTGGTTGCAGCTCTTCTTTCCATCCAGGCTGGGCATGATTCAGCCCCAACCAAACACAGCTGCAGAACAGGCCGGCAGATTTTGCTGCAGTTAAGTCCTCTACTGCACTCATAATCCTATTAGTTTCTCAGATTTAATGTTTTGCACCTGGGTGTTTATCAGGATTTAATGGCTATTGACTCGTTAATATTTAAAGATCAGCACATGTTGCCATTTCAGCAGTTTGCTCTCGGGAGTGGAGATGCCCTGGGTCTTGCTGTTGTTTTGACTCCAGGACGTTAAAATACAAACGTGGTTCCTAAGACATCCAAGCAGCCAGACACAGATATCTGTGCATGGCTGCTGGGTTTAATCCTGGCTCTGATCCCAGGGCTAGGGATGGATGTGGGGGTCTCTAGGCTTATTCTGCCCCTCTGAGCACCTCCACATGTCCTTGGAATGCCCTCAGCCCAGGGAATGGCATTTGGAAGAAGGTCCCCTTTGTTCTCCAGGTTTCCTGTTGCTCTCCCTGTCTTCTCCAGACGCATCTCCTCGGTGCTGCTGTTGCTGTAGGAGGGTTGTGGAGAAGAAGATTTCAGGCTTTGCTGCCTGTTGAGCTGGGATGCTTCGGAAATAAGAGAGCAGGAAGAAATCCCTCCTTGCAAGATCGCAGTGTTTCCTGACCAAGAAAGTTCTGAGTGAATCAATCGCCGGGTGTTTTTTGGGTGTGCTGGTCTCACTCTCCGGCACCTCCATCCCCTCCTGCGCAGTGTTGCTCCCAGTTGACACCAGTGTTCAGACCTCCCGCACCTCCAACATTGATCCTCAGCACAAAACTGCTTAAACTGACGGGCAGGCACAGGCCGATGGGAGAGACCCCCTGCCAACCCACACTGGGCCAGTGCAGAGGCAGGGGAACAGGTATTTAGCAAAAACAGTGTGAAATCCACTCACAGGAAGGGGGGATTGGTGTTAACAGCGCCTGGAATCGATAGAAGCACCAACAGATTCATTTTTAACAAGCTGCCCAGAGAAGGTGAATGCAACATCCAGAGACTAATAAGGCAGGTAAGTGTGGTCTTCAGAGAGGTGACCGTGGAAGTTGCACTAACAAAAAAGCCAGTACAAGGCCAATTTGGGCAGGGGAGAGAGACTCCAGCTGAACAAAGGTGGTGAAGAAGAGGTCAGCAAACTTTCCAGAGATACCCAGGCTTAGGATTGGAAAAACCCCGTCAATATTCTTAGGCAAAAGCTTGTGAGCGCTTGAGAGCTATGAAGAATGGCTAAAACTTTTAGCAATTTAAAGGTGATGGGAATTATGAGAGTACATCTTATACCAGTGGTGAGCCATGTGGTTTTGTCCAGCTCAAGGAAGGCGTAGAGAGGATGCATGCTGGGACATCTGCTGATGTCTGTCCAGCAAGAATGTGATATCCTGATATGCATTGGTGTCCCCAAGGCAGGCTGCCTTGTCCTTAGGTGTTTTAGGGAGTTCTGGAACCACACCGTTGTAACCAAACTCCTGCTCCTTGGGGCCGGCCCCACCTCTACGCGTAGGAGGCGATGTAGATGAGAGCCGACCATGGAGACAACAGCCAGAATCACAGAATGGTTGGGGTTGGAAGCGACCTTCTGAGATCATCTAGTCCAACCCCCTGCCAAAGCAGGGCCACCCAGAGCAGGCTGCACAAAAATGCATCCAGGCGGGTTTTGAGTATCTCCAGAGAAGGAGACTCCACAACCTCTCTGGGCAGCCTGTTCCAATGCTCTGGAGCCCTTGAAGTAAGTTTTTCCTTATGTTCAAACAGAATTTCCTGTGTTCCAGCCTGTGTGCATTACCCCTTGTCATGTCGCTGGGGTCCACTGAGAAGGGACCCCATCCTCTTGCCACCCACCCTTTAGATATTCATAAGCATTGATAAGATCCCCTCTCAGTCTTCTCCAGGCTTAAAAGCTCCAGGTTTCTCTGCCTTTCCTCATCAGAAAGGCGCTCCAGTCCATTGATCACCTCTGCAGCCCTCCACTGGACTCTCTCCATCAGTTTCCTGTCTTTCTTGGACTGGGGAGCCCAGCACTGGACACAGCACTCCAGAAGCGGCCTCACCAGGGCAGAGCAGAGGGGGAGGATGACCTCCCTCCACCTGCTGCCCACCGTCTTTTTAATGCACCCCAGGAGACCACTGACCTTTTGGCCACAAGGCCACGTTGCTGGTTCATGGTCATCCTGTTGTTCACCAGAACACCTGTCCACCAGGTCCCTCTTTACAGAGCTGCTTACCAGCAGGTCAGCCCCTAACCTGTACCGCTGCATGGAAATCCTACACAAGCACATGCAAAGCAAGAAACAAAGCCTGCTAAGCGGGGAAAAAAACACTGCCAGCTCACGGAATCAGGGAATTTCAGAGTTGGAAGGGACCTCTAGAGATCATCTAGTCCAACTCTCCTGCTACAGCAGGATTGCCCAGAGCACATCCCTCAGGACTGCATCCAGACGGG
>VYZM01007041.1:93846-181821 GCA_013398915.1 Dromas ardeola
TTCCAGTTGTGGCCTCACCAGTGCAGAGTAGAGGGGGAGAATGACCTCCCTTGACCTGCTGGCCACACTCTTCCCTGTGCAGCCCAGAATTCCGCTGGCCACCCATGGTGGAGCTCCCCTAAGACCACCCGTGTTCTCCAGGTAACAGCCTGGAACCACCCCCCTCCTCGGGCCACGCACGTGTACGGGGCCGGGAGAGCGGCCTCGCAGCTGAGGGGAGCCGCTGCCTCAGGCGGCTGAGGTGAGGTCGGGGGCGGCCAGGCAGCGCCGGGGTGGCCATCGAGAGGCACTAGGGGGGCGAAGGCTGAGGTGAGGCGTCGGCCGTGTGCAGCGCTGAGGCGGGGCCGTGTGGCGCCGTGCCGTGTGCAGCGCTGAGGCGGGGCCGTGTGCAGTGCTGAGGCGGGGCTGTGTGGTGCTGCGCCGTGTGCAGCGCTGAGGCGGGGCCGTGTGCAGTGCTGAGGCGGGGCCGTGTGCAGCGCTGCGCCGTGTGCAGCGCCGAGGCACGAACTTCCCAGAATAAATGGTTGTAGATCGTAGCAGTTTCAACACAGGAAGGAGATGCCGCTGTCAGCTCCTTGCCCTTGAGAACCCTCTGTTATCTCCATGGTTTTCATGTGTCGGTGTCATCAGGCTTGTAAGGGGGAGACAGAGCTGGTTTGATTAAGAGGCAGCTCATCTCTTGGCTGTTCTTGGCAGGCTTTGAAGAAATCAGGAGCTCCAATCAGGTTTATCTGGCAGTGTGAGCACAGAAAATGTTCTCCATCATAGGAGACTTCATTTGATCTTCCCACTTTTCCTCCTCTTTCTCCAGTCCTTTTCCTTTCTTAATACTGAGTATCAGACTTTTGTTGGGGCTGATATTTAACATGTCGCCCTCACCAAGGGAGAGTCAATTTTGCTTCCAACTCCATTAAAAAGCTTGTAATAAAACCTGAAAAGGATGGACGATAGGGCTAGTTAGTAGCATTAAGTTAATCAGATATGGGAAGATGAGTCTAGGGGGTTTCCTAATGCAGTTTATTTTTATGGATTGCTATTGCCAGGCTCTTCGCATTGATGAGAAGGGATGTCCTTCATCGTTTGCTCCAGAGGGACTGACACACCGGGCACTGCGTTGCACTGCAGCTGGGATGCTCATGATGGGCGGTGATTTCTGGCACTGCTTAACAAACACACGAAGGAGCAGAGCTGGTGGATCTGTGAACGTTAAACAATTGCATCTGTTGTGTCTGAAGGTGGTGAGTGATTAAAATGAAATTCCTGCTGCTGGGAACCAAAATGGAGATACTTGTGGGTGTGAGAGAACCAGGCTTAGGAGAAAGCAAGACAGAAGAAGAGAGGAGGTAGCATCCCAGTGTATTAGATGAACCCTAAACCAATGAGTAAGATGACAATATATCCTGGAAAACTACCAGAAATGAGTTAAGCAAAACAACAGCAGCACAAAGAAGATATGACTTCAGGAGAGCTTTGCCGGGTCCTTGTATGAGAGTGGGATCCAGCAGAGCTGCCAACGCTACAGCCATTTACAGGGGCCATGGGTGGATCTGGCCCGCCGACGCCCTGGTGGCTCTGGTGGCTGCTTGAGCACCTGTCTGCCTTGCTGGGAAAAGCCAAGCTGCTGCACCGCACGTAAGCAGAAATTCGTGGATGTGGATAATAAGGGCAAAATTGCTTCTGGGCGCGTTCTGCTGCTCTGACATTGAGCAGTGCCTTACTCCTGCAGGAGCTCCGTGGGACGCTTCCCATTCACGCACCGAGGGGATGTGATCCCCCTGCCCAGGACCTTCCTGGTACCTTCTCTCAAGCGGATCCACTGACCGCTCCCCCAGACCTGTTGCAGGCGATGGCGATCACAGAGAGCGAGGCAGAGGCAAGGCAGCGATGCAGGAACTAGGACACCCCTCCCTTTCTTGAGCAGAGACAAAACCTTTTGTTCTGCGCCGTTGTTACGGGAGATCAGAGAAGCTGGGAGACAAGCTCTTGTGCTGATTCCCGCTCTCAGAATAACTCCACTGCTGGCCTCTTTCATCTTGCCGAAATACATCTGGCTAAGGTCTCCCTCCATCCTCCTGTGCAAGCACATGGGTTGCCAAAGGGAGTCCTCCTACTTACAAATGTTTTATAATTATTCAAGACGTATATGCATGGGGGGCGGGGGAGGCACAGTCTCCGGCATATAAAACCTTGAACAGCCCATAGGCAAATTTATTTCTCTACATTTTGTTGACTCAAGGCAGTCAAAGGATGGATTCAGATCACTTGAGGAGTCTTGTGCCAGACCCCGGTGGAGATATTTCCATATTGTAAAAAATTGTTTGCTGGGAAGCCTTTCTCAGCAGCCCTGATGTAATGGCCAAGGAAGGACAAACATCTCCTTCAGCCTTTCTGATGGTGCCTCTAGGTCAGGGCAGAACCATGTTTGAGTTCAGAGCTCCTGTCATTTCTCTGCCCATCAGGTTGTTCTATTATTGAGGTTTCAGGCTTTCTTGTTCAGCCGCTTTAAGCAAATTTGCTCAGAAAATTAGAAAATTGCTATGTATATATCCAGCCCACCTCTTGTCAATTCTTTAGTGCCAGAGATCAGAGGGGTATTCAGGTAAGAGCATCTGGTAATTATCCTCCGAGACATCTGGGTCCCACGGACAACCTTTAAAGAAACTGCTTTTTGCTGTGGGGAAGGGGGTCAGCTGCGAATGCTGTTGTGTGGGGGTCGGAGCAGACACCCAGGAGAGGAACCAGTGTCACAGAATCACAGAATGGCAGGGGTTGGAAGACACCTCTGGAGATCACCCAGTCCAACCCCCAGCAGGGTCATCCAGAGCAGGTGGCACAGGAACGCGTCCAGGCGGGTTTGGAATGTCTCCAGAGACGGAGACGCCACCACCTCTCTGGGCAGCCTGTGCCAGGGCTCTGCCACCCCCACAGGAAAGAAGTTCCTCCTCATGTTGAGGTGGAACTCCCTATGGTCAAGTTTGTGCCCGTTACCCCTTGTCCTGTCCCTGGGCACCACTGAGAAGAGCCTGGCCCCATCCTCCTGACACCCCCCCTTTCAGTATTTATAAGCGTTGATAAGATCTCCCCTCAGTCATCTTTTTTCCAGACTGAAGAGACCCAGATCGTTCAGCCTTTCTTCATAAGAGAGATGTTCCAATTTAGCTCCAGCGTCACTTTGATGTACGCTGCCCAGGCCAGAGGAGATGTTGCACATCACAAACCGCCTGCCTGTTCTCTCCAGGAAGGTTGTAAAACTGGTGGGTGCTTGTTTTAAGAGTGCATGAATGCCAAGGTACCATGTATTTCTGAGGAAATCACATCTGATGGTTAACAGCCCTGGGGCACAATGTTGAGGTCTTTTTGGGGTCTGCCACAGACCTGGGCCCCAAAACCAGGCACTGAAGTTTCCCAATCATGTCCCATTGTGCATGTGCTGTGGGAGCTCCACCTGGTCCTGCCCAAAACTTGTTGGGGTAACCTGGCAGGGAAGGAAGGAGAAGGAATCTCATCAGCTTTATTATTTTATATTCAGAGCACCTGAGAATTACAGATGTCTAAAGCCAGCAGGAGTCCTGAGCTTGCCCAGCTGCTGATGTCCGGGGTTTTCTGGCAGTTTGGCAGATGGGGGAGGTCAGTGTGTTAGGACAGAGCTGTCCCCGAGACAGCAACCGCCTGCACCTGTGACTTCTGTAGGGGTTTTGTCCGGATGAAACTTCAGGGACACATGGCTTCTGCTCACAGGAATAGATGCAGCCACAGGTGTGTTCGGTCCAGGGCAACAAAAGCTTGTTCAAGCCCTTCTTTTGTTTTTTTTTGGGTTATTCTGTACAGGGCAGCCCCAAGAACTCCCATGTCTCCCTGTAGCCCCGCTGCCCAGACGCACCGTGCGGCATACAGGGAGTGGGAATGACTCCTCTCATCAGCTCCCGGGAGTGGCTGGAAAGTCAATTGCTGCTCTTGAGTGGAGGAAACCGGAGAAAATAATTTGAAATATCCTTGTGCCACATATGCTTTATTTTGAGGAGCAGGCAATAACCCTGCATCCCCAAGTGAAATATTGAATTTTAAGGGAGATGCAAACAAGTACAAATGAAAAATGTCTCTGATCATAAAGAAAGCATTTGCTAAAATTAAAATGGAATGCATTACTGCCCAGGCTGGAGACAGAAATGTCAGCAGAGCTATGAAAGGGGAGGCTGACTACTTAGATGACCAGATACATTTATTGTTTGCTTTCCATTAATGCCAGTGGCAGTATTAGAGAAAAAAAATACCCAATTGCCTGACAACACTTTAGAAGTGAATTAAGTCCGGTCCTTGCAGAGATCTCCTTAGCTTCTGTCTCAGCAGGAATGGAGAGACTTGAATGGACTCCCATCCAGAGGGACAGGGGTGGGGAGAGAGGAATTAATTTTCCTGAGCATGAATAATATAGATAATGTCATAATAATCATTAAAGGACAAGTGAAATTGGTCTGGCCCTTGAAGCAATCAATATGGCCCATTATCCAGTCGAATTGGCATTTGATGGGAATGGCTCATTATTGCATTGGATGTGTCTGTGTTTCACATCATCAACTAATTCAGAGCCAGAGGTGTATTAATATCAGGCCACGTGCATTTGCAGGGAATTTGTGGCAGGTTTGTGTTTAGGAAAGCATTTATACGGCTGATGTGAAGGCGAGTGTGCTTTTCAGCATCCTGTAGGATCCATTTGAACGCCTCTGTCTGCACCGGTGGAGGCTCGGACCAAACTGACCTCATCCAGAGCCCATTGAAGTTAATGAAAAGCATCCGATGACTCTAGTGGGCTTTGGGCCAGGGCTGATGTGTAGACAAACATACTGCTCAGTGATATAATCACCATCTGTAGGTATGTAAATGCTTGATGCGCTGTCGTTGGCCGGGGCAGATGCTCTTGTGAAAGTTCAGGTCCGGCCAGATTGCAGAAAACTTGTTCTGGGGGAATTGCCAGCCTTGTTTTACGCTGACAGAGGGCTGGGCTGTGGGGCAGAGTGTGGAGAAGGCTCTGAAGATGCGGTGTTTCCTGCAGGGATCATTCGGGCACAGGTCCTGCAGCTCTCCGTCATACTATTTCTGGGAGGTTGAAAAAGTGACAACAACATGAATTTGTTCTTGTGAAAGCTCCATGACAGATTTCCATGTTGCGGCACCGAAGGCTGGAGCCGTAAGCCCTGGAAAGCCCATCTCCCAGGTGGTTTACCTGAATAAGGATTTGCATCCTTTTGCAGAACCCCCGTGTCCTCTCTCTTCCAGTGGGATCCCACAGCCAGAGCCGCAGAAGGACTCGGGGATGATGAATTAGGTGCTGAAACATCTGTCTTTGCAGGTAAATGCTGCTCCCTGGTGAAAGCACCCCATGTCTTGGTGCGCGTCTCCCATCTATGGGATGCAGTAACTGCTGTCCTGCCTCACCGCGGTGGAGAGCAGTTATTTGCTGAGCACCGAAGAAGCTCAGCACCAGTAGCAATGCCACCTGAGATTGCCACTCTCTTTGGAGGCACCAAACTTCCCCTAAATTGCAGATATGGATTTCAAGTGCCATCTTGTTCGGAGACAGGCTGTGGATCGCACTTTGTCGTGATCCAGTGTGCCATTGTGAATGTGTTTGCAGGAAGCTATCACCTCCCCCTGCCCATTCTGCTGCTTGGGTGGAGTGTCCTGCCCCAGCACGGCTGGGAGTTGGTGGGTCTGGGATGAAGGGCTGGAGGACTTAGTCCTGGTGCGGGTGGACATTGGTTGAAGCAGCAAAGCTTAAGCACAGCCTCGGTCAGAAAGGGAGGAGGGAACATCTCAGATGGGATTTTCTCAGCCTCTCGAGGAGCTGGATTTGCGACAGAGCCCTGACCATTGCCCCAGCATGGCACTCTTCTGTCGGACACGAGACAGTTAATTTCCGTTTCTCTCCAAGCAAGAGAAAGCACAGAGGTAAAAAAAACCTGAGTGATTTCAGTCAATTAAACTAAAGCCTACTGGGTCTGTTACTTTTGGATTTTTTTTTTTTATTTATTTTATATTTTTGTAAATGAGTCTTCCAGGGTCTTGGAGCACTTACCATGGGGAGTGACAATCACAATCCGCTGCCTCGCCTCTCCCCATGCTGCCTCTCCACAGGAGCTCAAGAAATCTTAACATCCCATCAAAAGCTAATTACATTCTGACACACCAATTGGAGACATCGAGAGATGGGAGGAGAGAGCAGCTTACATAATGGTTTTAAAATTACATGGAGCATGCTGAATATTTGGTGCTAGGAAGAGCCAATAGTTCAGAGCAGCAGAGGGAGAAGGGAAGGTGTTACAATGGGACTTGTACTTGAAACCCATCCCAGGTTGTAGGTGCAAGACCTGATCCTGGACCTTGTATTTGCTTTCAGTCACTGGAGCTTTTTTTTGAAGGGAAGGATGCCCCCAGCCTTCGCCCTCTTGGGTCTCTTTCTACTTATGGGATGGTGGCATCGCTAGAGCAAAGAGGGTGGTTGTCATTCCCTTGTCCTCTGGGAACCCTCTCCAGGTCATAGAATGTGTTGGGTTGGAAGGGACCTCTAAAGGCCATCTAGTCCAACCCCCTGCAGGAAGCAGGGACATCTTCAACTAGATCAGGTTGCTCAGAGCCCCATCAAGCCTGACCTTGAATGTCTCCAGGGATGGGGCCTCCACCCCCTCTCTGGGCAACCTGGGCCAGGTTCCAGTAAACAGAGACAACCCCTGTCCTGCCTGCAGCCCCAGAAGGAGAGAGGGAAGAGCTGTGAGCAAGGTGAGATGAGGAGTCCAAGGGTAGCTGGGCAGAAAGATCCATCCAGGGCTGTTCACTGCAAAGCTGCACAAGGGTAAGTGCTGGAAGAGACTCTTTGGGAAGCGCCCCTACCTAGTCATCCGCTTCTTGTGTCCTTCCTAAGGCATTTGCTGGTGGCCGCTCCTGAGGGCAGAACACTGGTTGAGATGAAATGGGTGGACTTGAGCCTGGAGTTGGAGATTACAGTAGTGAGATAGAAGAAAATTGAATTACTTTGGATTTTTCTGGCCTTTTTCTGTCCTGCAGCGCCATGACCCCAGTTTGTTTCAGCTCCCAGCCTTCCCCCTTTTGGGTCTCTTTCTACTCGTGGGGTGGCAGCATCGCTAGAGCAAAAGGGGTGGTTGTCATCTCCTTGTCCTCTGGGAACATGCTGAGAGGTGACAGACTCCCACCAGCTGGAGACTTTGCACATCAGCAGCTCTCTAGAGTCCCTGGGAAAGTGAGTCTTATCCAGGAAGCCTCTGAAAACAATATTTGGCTCCTTGTCCTCAAACTAGTGGAGAATCCTCATTTTTGGCTCTCGAGGACCTGTGTTGCAGCCATGGACACCCACCATGCTATGGGAGAGCGGTGGTGCATGTCCCAGCAGAGCGAGCTGTGGGGTGCAGTGTTCACCCCACCCCATCCTGCAGAAAGTGATGTTTTCCCAATCAAGTCGACCAGCTGCCCTAGTACCAATGTAATTCTTTCTCGATGTTATTGGCCGGGCTCAGGAGCATGGCAGGAGGGCTGTGGCTGACCAGGCAGCAAATTAACTGGAATCTCATTATCTAATAATTTATATGATGCCTATGTATTTTGGCAAGACACCTTCATTAATAGAAGATGCTCTCTGTCCGCTGACTATTTACATTACTGGTTTCCCAGTGACCCCATGTGATGCTTCCCTTTTTAGTGACCTTCATAAAAGAGAGAAAAACATTCCTTGTTTCCCTTGATTTTTGTAATGCATTTTGTTCCCTTCTGCTTTGCAAGGATTTGTTCCTCTGGATTTAAAACGCTACGGGCTTAAATTTCCCTCTATACTTGTGTAAATCGGGATTCACTCTCCAGGTGTGACTTGTGTGACAAAAGCTGCTGGGCAGCCCAAGAAAGATGCTCATGTGGCCTTGGTCTCTTGAGTTTGGTGGCCCCAGACTGCAGGACAAGAGCATGGTGTTGGTGGGTAAGTGCCAGCACGAATGCGTGAATGCCAGCCAGGAGCCATGGCCAACATCTCAGCTTCTTGTGTAGAAGCTCTCGGAGATGCTGCTGGGTCCCCAGACTACAGGCATGGTGCCACCACCACTTTCCCACCTCTCCCTTGTTCCAGCACGGGGCTTCAGTCAGGGCAGTGCAAGACATAGCAGGATGTCACCTGTCGTGTCCTGTGAGGAGGGTGGCATGTGGCAGGCTCTAGTGAGGACAAAGGCATCCTCACATGGCTTTAGCATGTTGTCCCACTCTGATGAGCATATCTGATGCTCTGCTTTAGCTGTCAGCCAGCCTGCTGGACCCTCTTGCAGTTATATTTGTCCTCCTGTGGGGGTAGTGGCAGTAGCAGAGAGACCTGCTGGCTCCTCAGGATGCTTGAGACTAAGCTTCTTTGAGGTTTTTCCTAGCTGAAGAAAACAAAGGCTCATTAAATCCATCTCCAAGCTCTGGTGACGCGGAGAGGTGACATCAATGATGTGACTCACAAACTGCCAGCAGAAAAGCAGCATCCAGGAGGGCAGGTTGGTGCTTTGCGCGGCCAGGAGGGGAGAGGAGGGAGGGGGCACCCTGCAGCCCTACGTGGGTGTCTGGAGACAGTGGCTATGCCAGGCGTGCAGACACCGATCCCCTTATCCCCCCCTCCGTGGTGTCCTGCTCCCACCCGGGGCAAAGCTTTGCTGTAGGTGCAGGAGCTGGTGGGGGCCCACGTGGAGCCTCCCACCATGGGGCTGGCAGCCCGTCTTGCCACCGTCTTTTCACTGCACTGCGCCCACAGCGAGCCTGGGTCTATCTCCAGCTGCCAAAACTCCCCAGACCCGCTGCCACCCCTCCTCCTGCGCACAGCTGGGATGGCACTGCTGGCTCTGGGCATTGGCAACAGCTCCTTCTCTTATCCAAGGGAAATGGCCAGCCCAGCCTGCAGAGAGCTTCCTGGCAAAGAAAGTTTGCAGATTTACAGCCCTTATGGCATGGATCGTACCTCGTGTACCCATGGGCAGTATGACCCAAGCCCCATTGTCCCGGGGAGCCCCGTGCTGCCTGGTGGCTGTTGCCTCCACAATGGGTCACTTGTAGGCAGGGGCTAAACTTGGTGATTTCCCTGCTGTGCATCAGACGGGGGCACCAGTTGTGCCCGAGCTTGGGTGGGAATTAATCAGCTGTCACTAGTGAAGGGCAAAGCCTCTGCAGAGTGACAGGCAGGGACGAGCTGTTCCCCTTCCCATCCTCCCCCTCTGATTGATTTGCAGAGCAGTATCAGCGAGTCGAGTATCTCTATTTCCTAGTGCTTGAGGGCTGCAATGAAAGCCTCTCCTGGAGAGATAAGGGTGCTCCAGAGCACCACAGCATCAGCCGTGCCAACTGGCGCACGACATGGTAATGAGGGCTGGAGAGCCAGCCCAGTTGCTGCAGCCGGAGAGCACTGTGGCTTCTCCTTGCTACTGAGCCTCTTCTCGCCCCGTGCCGCTAGAAGGACCCTCCTGGTCCCAGGAGAACCATGTCTTTGAGGGACGAGGTGTCTCACCCCCGTTGCACAACAGGATGCGCCTCCCTGCTTCGAGCATGTCCTTTTCTTCTTTTTAATTAAAGCTGAGAGGAGCGAGGGTGTAAGGTGAAGAGGGGGAAGCAGCAAAGTTTGACTCATGGTCTCTGCTTCAGAGGATGGTGGGGGTGAGTAGGGGGTGGGAAGGTTATAGTTCAGGTCCTGTCTGATCTCCCTTGCTGTTATAGCCTCTTTGAAGGATACAGTATCCTTTAGAGCTTGAATCAAAAGATGCTGCGATGGCTGATCGTGTTACCTGGGCACTGCGTGTGCCAGCATCGCTGCTTCAGCCCAGGGCTCGGGGAAATGCCCAGATGGAGCTGTTCTGCCCCGTGCCCCAGGGGAGCCCAGCGCTGGTGCCTGGCTGGTGTTTGCTAGGTAAATAAAATGTAAATTATGGCTCAGCTTGTCCTTTTGGAGTAGTATGAACTGCACCCAAAGGAGGATAGGGACTTTGTCCTGGGTCAGTAATAATTAGGATCTATATTTATTAGTCTCACGCCCTCGATGGGTCACTGGCTCTGTTCTGGTGCTCTCTTTGCTCTTCTGCAGCACCAGTCGCTTTTAATTCTGTAACACCAACAAAAGGAGAGGATTAAACCAAAGCTGAAACCCAGCAACGTGTAAACCTAGTTTTCTGGAGCAGCAGTAGAACTTGGTATGGACCTAATCTTTGATGTCTCTGAAAGGACCGTTGTGGGCATCTGGCTGCCCCACGTCCCAGCCTGGGTCCCCCCTAATAAAGCCCTTTCTGCCCTCACTGTTCTCTGCCAGGCGGTGGGAGCTGGTGGGTGCTTCCCAGGCACAGGGCGGGGGAGTTTGTTTCGTCCTGCTCTCGCAGGATGCTCATCTGCATCCTCTTCTATCCCCTCATAGGTAGAGGGACTCCTGCAGAGTGGATGAGAAGACAAACACTGACTTTCTAATCTTAAACAAATGGAGACAGACTGGAAAGGGGCTAAAGAAGTGGAAAGAAGAGCAGCACGTAGGGGGAAGGATGGATGGGTCGTTGGGATTGGGTGGTGGGAGCAATGGCCAGGAATGTGTGGGGAGGGAGGGAGGGAGGGAGAGATGGATTCATGGATGGATGGATGGATAGATGGATGGATGGATGGATGGGGAGGAGATGGTGGTGGTACCAGGTCACTGGTCTTGGTTCTGGGGAACGATTCTTCCGTGGTCCCCGCAGGCAATGGTGGGTGTTCCCTGGTCTGGGTGCCTGTCACTCCCAGGGGTTTGAATGCCAGGGAGCTGGTGCGGGCACTGGCTGGTCTGGCTTGCTGGTGGGTGCTGGTGCTCACGCTGCCCCCAGAGCCAGCCTGCGATCCCACCGCCGCCGACCTGGGTGCCAAACAGCTTTTTCACCTACTGACAGCGATCCCAGAAGCGTGCGACAATTTCTCCCGGGCTCTGCAGGAGGGGCATGAGCACACGCCATGCTCATTTACATTCTCCAGCTAATTAAAAGAACCAGGGCTTCTTTGTAGTGTGCAAAGCCCTAATATGGCTCCAGGGCCCCTGGTCACGGTCTGCTGGCTTTGACTGGGACACAATGCCAGGGCAGGGTGGTCGTGGACAGGGATGAAGGGACTCTGTAAGAGCAGAGCTTGGTTGGTGCCCGCGGCAGAACACAGACCCTGGAAACAGCCGCCCTCCTGCTCTGCCTCCAAGTGAGATTCCTTCATCTGGCTGTGGCAGAGGCTCTCCCTACCTGTCTCCTCTCTCCCTGCACCTGTGTGCCTTGAATATTGATGGAGACCATCTCTCCCTGCTGCAGGATGCCTAGAGCCAGCTGACACCAGGAGGATTTGCAAACACATCGAGTGAGGCCAGGAGGCACACAAGTATCTCCTGCCCCGAGCTGGGAAGATTTCTTCTCTGGGGCCAGCAGAGAGGGTGAGAGATGTGTTTTTTCTGCTTTCCCGTGGCAGAAGGGCTGTATTGTTGCACATGTTGGACCTAGGGCTCTGGTGGGGACGTTGCCTGCAGATGGTGCCGGTGATGGATGTGCAGGGGTCAGGGATGAGCAGGGTGCCATGTGCTTGGGGGCTGCTCCGGGTTCGGCTTCAATTTAGGGTCTGTCTGCACTGTGCACTGCAACCTGGTGCTGAGATACTACCTTTGGGCAGCAGTGTGACTACGTTGGCACGGTGCTGTGGCTGGGTGAAGGAGACCTGTGTCTCTAAGAAGCCCACAACACCCTGCCAGTGATGGTGGTGGCTTCTCTTTCTGGCTCTAGCCCTGGTGACCGCACAGAGCAGCACAGTGTGGGTCCTGCTGGTTTGAAGGAGCTTTACCCACCCTCAGTGTCAGTAGGGGTTAGATGTCAAAAATTCTGGGCTTTATCTATTTGTGCCTAAGCTTTCCTGTCAGTCCCTGGGCTTCTCACCCTCACCTCAGCGTCATGTCACCTGCCCTAAATGAGGAAACTGATGCATCAGGTCCTGTCCATTAGTTTTACTGAAAAAAAAAACTCAGCACCCCACAAAAATAAGCAAAAACAGCCAGCCAAGGGATAATCACCTTTGCATCAGCCAGCTGCATTTTTCCAGGCAGCAGTTTTGATCACAGATGATGCCCCAACTCTGCTGCACTTCTGCATTTGGGGGTAGCCTGGGCTAATGACAGAAGAGCTGTCTGTGACTACATATAGTAGCTTGGGTTTCATTTCTTTCTCTCTTTCTGTCCTTGAGGTTTGTATTCATTTGGCTTAAACATAGAGGAGTAGATGGTGTTTGATGGTCAATGACTTGAACTTGAGTTGGGATTTTCCAAGCCACCAGGATGGGAGGGTGATGGGCAGGAAAAGCTGCCCTGTACCAGAAATGAACTATTCTGAAGCACAGGGATGCATCTCTTAAAGAGAGTGAGATTGAAATTATAAAGTTACGGATGTGTGCTGATCCTTTGCTCAAGTAGGAGATGACGACAATTATACATTGGCTGAGGGGTCTGCCTGCCTCCATGGCTGGAGCTGGACCCGAAGGCACAGTGTCCTTGTGGCACGCTCGCTGCTGGTACAGGAGCGTACGAGGAACTCTTGCGTCTAAAGGGAAGAGGTTACAAACTACTGCCAACGTTCATGCAGCCCTTCTGCAAGGCTGGGGAGTGGGTGGAAGAGGGATGTAAAGAGGAAAAGCGTCTGAAGATCTCAGCTGTACAGGAAGCTCTTTCCAGCTCACTCAGGCAATTATCTGAGGCACCGCAGAAGTAAAGCTTGCTGGTCTGCAATTGTGTCTCGTCGGTGTGAAATTCTCGTCTGTGCGGTGGGGGAACATTTAACTAGAGGGTTTTAGCAGCAAAGAAAGATCCTGATTTTTTGCAGAAATCAGGTTTGCGTTTACGAACCATTGTCACTTGTTGGGAAGTTATTTTGTCAACTGTGTAAACAGATAGGTCTAGGATGGTGACAGGAATTACCCTAAATCCAAATGCAGGGACATGATGTGGGGAAGGCAGATGCTGAATCAGAGAAATGACCAAAGAAGTTAATATCCTTCCCGAGGTAGAACTGGAAATATGTTTATGACATTTATATTTTGCCACTGACCTAAAACATTTCAAAGAACAGAGTCAGATCCCCAGATTTGTAGGTTTTTTATGATCATGACAGTCTAGTTTGCCTGCCCAAGACAGCCTGATTTTCTGAAGAAGATGAAGGGGAGAACTGCAAGCAATTCTCTCCTTCCAACTCCTGTGTTGCAAATTACCGACAATCAGCCCCAAAAATTTTGCAGCAGAATTGATGATGTTGCGAGGCTTGGAACTGGAACCCTACCGGTGATTTGGAGAGAGCTGGAAATTGCTTATGATCTCATGGTGTCAGGTGTCTCATTTACGATAAATAAATACAGAAAATACTCCCCAGACAATCGCTGTCAGATACCGGGAGTCATCAGCCAGAGAGCTCTCTCGGAATTTGGTATTTTAGGTCAGGCGACGTTAACTTATTGGAAACTGCAGGCAGATAAATATCAAGGACTCTCTGAGTCAGAGCTGCGGTACTCTGAAGACATTTAGTTGTTCATACGGGGCTTGGGTCAGTCTGTAAATGAATAGATGAAGTGCAGAGCCGAGTAAAAGCCACTTTTCAAAATTTCCCATGAAATTAAAAAGCAAACCTTCCGTTGTTGTCTTTCTCTTCCCATGAATATCAAAGGTGGTAAGCTGTACCGGTGAGCCCGGCAGTGGGTTCAGAGAGCCCGTATGGGCTCTGTGCAGCCCGTTGCTGGAAAGGGCAGGGCTCATTCGCAGCCATTGAAATGGAAATGTAGAAATCCCACTTTGTTCCCGTTTGTCCTGCAGGGCGGGAGATGAAACATGCTGGCAGAAGTGCTGCTGGAAGCACCAACGCAATATATCATCGCATCTCGGCAATTTCAACCCCCATTAATTTGTAAACATAAGTATTCAGGGTGGAAAACCTGATTTGCAGAACTCTGCTGGTCTCATGGAAGAGAAAACGGGACCGTCCAGCCTCTGTGCTCTGCCACAGCTAATCAGCGTGGCTCAAAAGCTAGAGACCAAATCCTCGTGATGAAAGGCTCGTGGACAGCCCGTCGCCTCTGAACCAAAGCTCCTGCTGGCGCTAATTCCACTGACGTCAGTGCCAACGTCCCCAGCAGAGAACTTGCTCCCCAGAATTATTCCAAGCAATTGTTTAGTGAATAATTCTGGATAATGAAAATGCAGAGGGGAGGAACTGGGAAGTTGTTCGCTGTCAATTCACAAAAGAGGAGAAATGGAGGAATTTATCATGTCAATGGTTTGCCTATGAATTATTCACTCACTTCGCGAAAAAAAAAAAAAAATCCCTTTCCCCTCCGAACCCCCACCCCATCCCAGATGCTGTAATGTGGTTTTTGATGTGCTGGTTGCTGGTGATGGCCCCCACCAGCCTCCCCCATGTTGAATTACACGTGGCACGCGCGACACGTGAGTCCCGCTGCTTGCGGGGAGGTCGTCCCCAAAGCGATGCGGGGAAGTAAAATAGCGGTGCTAAATCCAGGAATGATGCCAGAGAAGCTATAAACAAGTGGAAAGGCTATTAACAGTGTATAACCTGATGCTGCTATACCAATAATGGGAGGAGACTACGCAGCAGCAAGGGACATTAGCGCAATGTTTTATTGTCTCCATGCTCCTAAGCATCCATTTGGCAGCAGGAAGGGAAATGCCATTGGAAAGGGGTTGACGGAGGGAGGTAGAAGAAATACGCTGTCGCGGAAGAGGGAAGGTGGGTTGGGAAAGGACGAAGTGTTGTTTTCGGCTGCTGTCTCTGTGATGTGCGTGCTTAAAACCTTAATCGGAGAGTGGGCAGAGATGGGTTGAGCCTGTGGAACTGGTCTGCTGGGGAAGGGGAAAGGGCAGGACCAACCCTGATGCACATCAACGCTGCACCCGCAGTTGACTGCCTGCATCCCCATCTGCTTGGGGATGGGTGAGCTGAGAGCTCTGCTCCCAAACTGGGGCTGGGAAGGTAATCCAGGGAGTGGATAAACGACCAGGAGGAGCGTGTGTTTGTCTGTCCTATGCTACTACTTAAACCTGCATTGACTTAGCTAAAGATGCGATTTAATACCCCATTTAAGCTACTGTGGTAAGAAACATCCACGCAAGGGCTTTCAGGGTGTTCGCTGAATTGGTTTGAAACCTCAACTAGAAAGTGGTATAATTTACTGGAAGAGGCAAGATTTTACTCTCATTTTCATAAAATAATAGTGCTAAAATTGAGCCGATTTCTTAAGAAGCTAAGCTTATAATGCGAAGCTGAGTTTTCACTAAAGACAGACACACGTTTTAGGCTAAGAAATGAGACGGGAAAAAAAATCCCCAACAAAAGCGGATCATCGTCTATTACCTGCATTTATTTGTACCTTCATATCTTTCTTAAGACCTTCTCAGGGTTAGTCTCTATTTGAACATGGAGTGAGATGCTACTGCTGCCTCACAGCTCACACAGAGGAAAATCGAACAAGAGCAAAGGGCCAGGACCAAGAAACGGCTCTGACAATGTTTTTACAACGTTTTGCATCTTTTCTCAGGCCCGGGCTGTGGAGATGCTTCCCTGCATGAAGAGCAGAGGTGGCTCCGGCGCTGGGATTCCTCCTGCTGGGTGAGTAAAGAGAAACACAGTCGCACCCATCATTAATTCAGAGGGCAGGGGAGTGCTGCGTGTTGTTTTTGTAAATGCAGTAGAGTCTCCTACGTGGTAACAAATGGTGGGAGAGGTGTTGTTCTGCTCCTCAGTGACTCTGGCTGTTGCTGGGTGGATAAGTCGGTTCATGGTGGGGGAAAAACATTCCCAGGGAAGCATTGCTTGCAAGTGGCTATTGATCTTATGAGATGCTGCAGAAAACACGTGTCTGAGGTATCACATTAATTTCTGATTTCTCTTTTGATCTTGCCCTGCGTGGCCCATGGTTCAGTGGAAGGATCCTCTGTGTGTGTGTGAAATAAACATTGAGAAATAAGGTTTCATTAGGGTTTTCGTCCTTGGGGAGACAATTGAGGAGGCTCGGTTTGATAGTCCCAGGGCTGGCAAAGCTTATCCTGTCCTAGTTAAGACCTAAGGTGAAAGGGTTCATTCCGGATGAGTGTGTGGGAGCAGGGGCAGGACGGGAGGATGCTGCCAGGCAGGCCCAAGGACCAGTTTTACAGTCACAACCTGGGGTTAAATGGGCTGAAATCAGCTTTGCAGGCTCTGCCCAGGCCAGAGGAAAGGCTATTGAGCAAACAAAACAGCTGAGCCAACACTGCCTTGTACTACAGTTTCGCGATATGTCTTCTCTCCATGGGTGAGGAAAGGTTGATGCTCTTCAATTATATCTGACTTCTGAAGGCAACATGCTTTTCTCCTATTCCTCTTGATTCAGCTCGGACACCACAACAGAAAATGAGGAATAACAACAGGTTCAACTCAGTCTGCTTGAGACAGGTTTGGTGTACTGCTCTTTGTGGGAACTTTGACCCATCCAAGAGCAGCAGGTGCCGAACCGGTCCTCTCCTGGGTGCTGCCCCACTCTGTCCTCAGAGCAGAGTGTCACCGTCTGCTCCCAGGATCAACAGGGAGTGTGTCCTTTGCTGGGGGAATGTCTCTGGGTTTGCCCTAGACACAACCAGGAGATGAACAAAGACGATCACTGTTGTGCATCAACATTTCCCCGTCCCTGGGAAGCCTGGGGGGATTTTGTCCCTGGGACAGGATTTTAGGGCATATCTTCATACAAGGCTTTCCTGTCTTTGGTGAAGATGCTGTAGTACAGACAGAGCAACCTTTCTTTTCCCAAGAGAGTAAGAAAGGGGTTGTGGAAGGAAAACACCTTTATTAGTTATTTTATTTTTTTCCCCAAAATGCGCCTGTCAGGTTTGAAGGATGGGCCAAGAGGAGAACGGATGCGATGGCACAGTGTGCAAATGGCAGCAGAGAGCTGTCTGTGGGGCTGCATTCAAACCTCTGTGGATTTGGAAGGCCTTTGGGGAGGTGTCTGTTCTGTGTATCATAGACCTACACCTCCCCACAGTGGTGTGTGACGGGGTGTTTGGGTTTTGTATGTGAGGAAAGAGTTGGAGCCAGCAAAAAGTGCGTGGGGATGGTGTGCTCCTGGAGCTGGGAGGAGGTGAGGAGGGGAGGCTGGGCTTTGTGCAGCCAGACGTAGTAAAAGGAAAGTCAATTCTGTGGTGTAAAGATAAAAATAACCAAGCATACGGGGGTTTGTGTGCATGCATGCACATGCATGCCCTGGAGAGACTTTACAAGGTGAGAAATAACACCACGTGTCATTAATTTGGGAATATGCTGGGCATTTGGGGTGGATGTGCATGTGGGGTCAGTGTGTTTGGCTCATGGAGGGCAGGGTGTTGTGCCCCGGTTAACTGCACCCAGGTTAAGTGGTGAGAAGTGCCTGATCAGGGATAAAAGTCTGAAGGATGAGCTGATTTTCCTGGGAGTCCCCATTCTCTCCCACTGTTTCGCCGCAGCAGCCTGCGCAGTCTTTTATTGGTCCCATTAAAGCCAGTTGTCTGTGCAGGGATTGATTTCAGAGGAGCACCAAGTTAATTCATTTCCAAAATGAAAGACTCGGTATACATAAAACAGTCTCCGTCTCTTCCCCCTCCACCCCTCTGGATAGGTGAGCCTGAGTATTTCATGCCATTTCCTTACAGCTCTGGAAGCCCTCGCCGAGATTACAGTGAGGATAGAGCCTGTGCTTCGCCTGCATGTAGATTCAAGGATAAAACGACAGATGTCTTTCATTAAACATCTCCGGAACGAGCTGTTCAGGAGGCAATATGTATTCAGACGCTATCAATATTTCATAAAGCCGTAATAGATGTTATCATAGATCCTCCATCCAATATTTATTGTGCCATAATCACTGATACATTGCACCAGGGCTCTCCATCCACCCTCCCCTGCCTGTCCCCCCCATAAGACGTGCACCCAGGTACAGAGGATTTAAATGAAGTGCAAACCTAGTGCCACAATAAATTTGAAGGAGTCTGAAGTTGTTTGTTACTTCAGGCACTTTCAGGCCCAACGATAATGAAACAAATCTGTTTGCAGAAGGCGTTTTTATGGAAGGGTTTCAAAGTGAGTTGGCTCAGTGTAAATCTCTGGGTTGAGGCCATTAGAAAGCATTTAAGCTGCAGCGAGGCAGCGGGCTGTGTCTCCAAGTCTGTGGGTGTTGGAAAGCAAAGACCTAAAATTAGCAGTGTGGAAAATATGAATCCTTTTGGGAGTCTGCTGCTAGGTCAACACATGTAGGAGAGACCTGGCCGGAGCTGGACCCTTCCCTTCCTGACCCCACCAGCATCCATTCTGAGCAACTGTGGTGCTCCCAGGGGAGCTGTGTAGGGAAAGGATTGGACCTGAAAGATTTATAGTTGGGATTTTCAAAGGAGCCCAATGGATGAAATTTTATAACTGGTGTCAGTCAGGAGGTCAGACTCCTGGTCGTGATAATCCTTTCTGCCGTCAAAGCCCATCCGTCTAAGGGAGGCCGGCTGTCACCCTCTACACTTAGTCTTAAGTTGGTCGAACTTCTCAAAAGCATTTGGCTTTGTATCACAGGACATCCTAATGGATAAAGCGGAGCCATCCAAAACCAACATGGTACAGGTTAAACGAACAGGGTTTGTAATTGGTTTCCAAATGGAGTCCTAAAAGGAAATTCCACTCCAAACAGCTTTGTTTCTCGTGGAGACCCTAAATGGCTGGTCTTGACCCTATCCCATTTAATGTCCCCAGCAATGAGGCAGGGGAAAACAAAGAGAAGAATCTGTTAAATCCTCATTGATAAATATTGAAAGTGACACAAAGACTGGGGAAGAAAAGCAGCCTTTGCAGAGCCCCAGTTAATGATATGGAGCCTTGGCTTTGCTTGGCAACCCTGGGTCAAGTAAACATGGCATTTTGGTACAGTCAAATGTCAGACCATTCATCTTGCTTAACTGAGGCCATCTAAGTGTTAGCTATGCGGGGTCCACTTCTAGTCCTAGGAAGGGTGGAGGCACCTCCAGAGCATGAGTTACTCACTATACCTTAGATATCCCTTAGAGTGGGATGAATCGCCTCTGGACAACGCCTATTTTTCTCTATGGACAGTGTGGACAACTTAGATGAGAGGCTAATTTAAAACATGGAACTCCTAGCTGGCTAAAGCTGGGGCAGAAAGCCCAGCTGTGGAGCCAGGGAATGCAGGGAATAACTACAGGAAGGAGTAACGGATAACTCAGGAAAGCCCTGGGGAGGCAGTAGGTCACTGATGAGCAGCTTGTGATCCTCTGGCCGGTTTTGCAGAGGAAGGTTGCGTTACCCCTGTACTTGGCACAGTATCTGCAGCTCAAAAAGGGTGTGGAAATACCAGAGGATATTCAAAGAAGAGCCACAAAAAGACTAATGAATAGGAAATCACACCTTTCGGAGAGCGAATCAAGGAGTGTGATCTGCTTAATTTAGCAAAGAGAGGGTAATAGCTGGCTGATGGCACCATTACACCTGCAGGGAAGAGAAACGGTGGTACTGGAGAGCTTCACGACACAGCAGGGAAAAGCTGCACGGGCATCAGTGGCTGGAGGGCTTTGCCAGGAGAGCTCAGCCCAGGAGCAGGGCGGTGTATTTTAACAGAGACGGAGGTGATTTGGTGATATTGCTGGATTTCTCATCACTGGATGCTTTGGAAGAAATAATTAACTCAAAACCACCCTTTTCTTCAGGGTTATGTGGTGCATCCCATTGTGTTTCTCATAGGGGTTTAAATGAGGTCGTGAACTGTTAGGAAATGCTTAAGAAACACCTACTTTACTGAAATTTTATCATCTTTTCAGGCCCACGGGGCCCTGAGGGGAAGCAGACCATAAGGAATGTGCGCACGTGTATGCAGAGGGAGGGATGGTTTTTTAGCATGTGTGAAAAAATATTTGCCCGAAGGCTCACAGCAGTCTTGAAATGTAGAGCATAAGTGAGATAAGAGCTTTCCCTTCAAACTAAGGTGCCTGTGAAGACACTGGTTGCTGAATGGGTTAGGGGAGGTGGGAGAGGCTGGAGGTGCTGGAGAAGAGGAGGTTTGGGGATGAAGTCTGGGTGGGATGAGCATCCCTGGCAAGGTGGGACTGAGGAGCCCTCGTCTCCGCATCTCACTCCACCACATCCCTTTAAAACAACACCCTGAAGCCAAACATCACCTCTGTTAGTGAAAGGGATTTTAGCTTTGATTCTCCATAAATCACAGGAGCCCTTTTCTCTTTGGAGAGCAGCGTGAGGGCTAGAGTGTAATGAGCTGGTTCATGGGGCAGGCAGGGAACGGTTTTACTTGAATCTTTCGGACCCCGTGAGCCCCCCCAGGTTTGACTTTGAGATTTTGTGGAACAGAAAACATTTACTGATGTAAGGGAGCCTGAAATAACTAGGAAAGCTTGGGGGCTGCTGACACTTGAATAAATCCAAATGTCCTGGTATTTGGTTAAACCTGAATCTGAATATTTGTGTATGTTTTTTACAACATTTACTTGCCTCAGGGAGCAATTTGTGGAGCTGAAATAATCCAAGAGCTTTTTTTTTTTCCCCCTTCCTGGTATTTCCACCCTCCAGGAAGCAAAAAGCCTTGAGAAGATTGGATCATGCATTATTTTTACCCTTGCAAATAGTTCCCAGGCGCAGGGAGCTCAAGCTGTGAAAAATGCACAATGCAAGCCCTCGGCGTGCACCGGCTCTCGAAATGCCAACCCAGGAGCTGAGACCGGACCATTCGTCTCACGGATAAAACCTCGGTGGGGCCCCGGCTGGGACCGCGTCACCTCGAGGGGTCTCGGCAGAAACACGACCCCGCTTTTCCCAAACTTCACCGTTTCCGTGTTGCTGGAGCAGGAAGATGCACACACCTTGGTTCCTTTGAGTTGAATTTCAGTTTTCTAGAGGAAACCTGGCTTCCTGACAACTTGGCTTCATCTGCTTATTATATGTAACACATAACCTCCTTAATATTACACATGGCATGTTTAACTGCTTAATTTACTTCGGGAAGTATTGCCAAGTACAGCTCTTCTGTTGACATATCATTTGCATGATAAACTAGTATATTTTAAGCCACAAATAGGATGTTTCTGTGAGCTATCTGTCTACACTTTTACAAGCTACCAGCAGCACAGCGTCTTCGCTCCTTGCGATAGAGAATGCAGCCCCACAACACGGCCGGGGAGGGAATGAATGATCCTTTCTTCCAGGAGGAGAGCAAGAGACTCTCGGCTTGTCTGCATCAGGGAGTCAGATGGTGTAGCTCTTCTGAAATAAATTCTTGGGTAGACGTTCTCTTTGGACTAAAAATGACTTTTTTTTTTTCCCCATCAGAACAAGTATTCTTGTTTGGATAAGATTGGGAAGGATGTTTTTTCCCTTGACAAAGGTGTAACCAAGCCCCCAGAGAGGGTCACTGCAAGCGTTACCTGCTCTAGGTGCCCCTGCTCTGGCAGGGGGTTGGACTAGATGATCTCCAGAGATCCCTTCCAACCCCCACCATTCTGTGATGGCTTTGACATGAACAAACCTTTGCATATACAAGTGCATGGCTTCATTGGAGCAGACCCAACCTGCCTGTCCTGGACCCCAAATCCACCCCTTGAACCCTGCCCCAACCTCCTTTGGCATCACGCATCTGCATGTCTGTCTGCACCCTCCCCTACCCTCTGGAGGTGGGTTGTCAACTGCTAACAAGCACGTGTCGCTCCCTCCGTGCCCTGCTCGATGGGGCAGCGTCACCTTCCAGCTCTTCGTTGGATTAGCCTTGCAGTCACACAGCTTGGAGACCTTTGAAAACCGAAGGCTGACATCTTGAAGTCTAATTTGACAGATTTCCAACAGGGGAAGCATTTATTACATTAGACAAGTTGATGCAGCTCTCAGGTTGGGAATTGCACTTATTTGCCATAATAATGGTGTAAAGTCCTCTTCCTTTTATTGTGTTATCTCTCTTTAATCATGCAGAGACGCTCCCCAGTAATTTTAATCAAAGGCTCGAGCATCACTTATCTGAAGACTAATGACTCAACTCAATGAGAGGGGAAACTTTGAAGAGCTTGCAGTTGAGCTGGGAGGAGCACAAAAAGGAGAGTTTATTTGAAACTTTTTTTTTTCTTTCTTTACATGTGTCATTATTTCACCTGATTTTAGCTGGAGAACTTTGTGTGTCTGGTGAGCGGGGACAAGCTGTGTCTTGCTGCTTTTCCCGAACATGCTGCGTTTAGGAACCACGGCTGAGAGAACGAGACATACTTTCACAAGAAAGATATTTCCATTGTAAAAAGATGGTGTGGTCAAAACAGTTCTGTTCTGGAGAGAAAAATGCCAGATTGCCTGAATCTTTTTCCTCATTCAGTGAGGATATTTCAAAGATATTTGTCTTGGAATGACACCTTTTACCTTCAAATGCCATTACTAACAAGAAAAGAAAGAGTCATTTTGGACTTAAAATGGAAATTCTTGCGGAAACCCCAAAAACTTGTTGTAAAAAAACCCTGAAGAGCGTATAAAAGGAACTCGTGAGGTTTGTAAATATGAGGTTTTTGGTGCTGATTCCTATTATTTTCGCGGAAGTAGCTCATTGTCTATGTTGGAGTTGAACTGTTCTGCTTTAGCTTTCTTCATGGGCAAATCCCATGGAGCTCCTGATGCAGAGAACCATCTCTTTCCACCTGGCACAAAGGCTCTGCTCGGGATTTGCTGTGGTATTGCTCTCTGTAAGTCAAGATTACCAAAAGTGGGTGCCCAGCCTGCCATAAAGTGTGTCTCCAGCTGCCAGGGGCTGGGAGTTTTCCAGCAATCCGGCCTTTTTAAGTTGTCTTGGCTTTTACAGAATGTAAAAGCGAATCTTCCAAAATTGCAAGTGCTGTTTGAACGCCGTGCCCAGGTATAGCAGAGGGCTTCTTAATGGCAGGTAAACAGCATCGTCGCTGCTTTCTAGCCAGGGGAATTAGAATCACTGTCTTGCTTGGGGATCTTGATGTTAGAAGGAGATCAGAGATTTCCAAGGCTACATGCAAACCACTGTGGAGATCCTGAGCCTCCTGGGATTCTGGTTTTGCTGTCATGTTGTCCATCCGTGCAGTACCTCCTGCCTGAGGAGCCCAAATCTGGCCACAATTTTTTTTTCTGCAAGTTTCCCTTCATTTTCACACAGCTCTGCACAGCCACAGCAGGAGCAGAAGTGCTGAGTTCTGCCAGAGACGCTTGCTCCGGGGGTGTTCGGCGGTTGATGAGGAGCAGCAGTGAATGTTAATCTTTTGATACACCGCTCCGGAGGGCTGTGTTTTTCAGACTTGATCTCTTGGGAGATCTCCTGACAAAGACCTGGATTGAAATCCTGCTCACGATATGATGACCAAGACCAAAACTCCCTGTCCAGGATGATACTGCTGCAGCTTCAGTGGCTCCTTCCAGCAGTTTCCTCCTGTGGGTTTCCTTTGATGGGAGAACGTGGACTGACCGTTCTTCCTTTCACCTTCAAGCTCTTGCTTTGGTCACAGGAGTGAAGAAAAAAGGGAGACACTGAACAAGATCCAGTTTTTGAGTGGTTTTAGCCGTTTCCACCAGGCACTTGGCATGCTCGTGTGGGCGCCCATAGACAGCCACGCTTGTGGCCAAATCAGCAATTGCCCGTTTTGTGAAGGCGGGTTCCTTGCAGGGACCCGGGATTTGTTGTCCAACTTGCACCCCCTGCCAGTGCTGGCTGGGGAAGGAATGGACCCCCTTTGCCCTGCCCTTCTTCTTGCAGTGAAACTGATCAAGGGATGGGGGGCACCTGCACGGAGGCAGGTGACGTGTCTGCATTATAGGATGTTTTCCTGCCATTAAAAGGTAACAGCACCCAGTGGGGTGCTGGGTGTGCTGTGTGAGGACGTCGTTAGCGCAGTGCCCACCAGCCCAGGACAAGAGGGATTCCTTTCCAAGCCAAAACCACGCAAAGGCTACTTTTAAAAGCAATGGAAGCTAAACCGGCAACTGCTCTGAACACGGCTGTGCTTTTGCAGTGATGTGTCTCTCTTTATTTCGCTGTGATTTTGCAGATTCCCCTCTCTGGGCCTCTCCGCACACTGCAGTGAGAAGCTCTCGTGCTTTATGTCTTGGTGCTCCCAACTTTTGCCTGTGGGTTCCCATCTCCCTCTGCAGGAGGGGCTGTGGTTTAGCGGTGATTTACGGCTGCTGGCGAGTCAGAACCAGTGGGAGCTCCTGGGATGGAGGCGGCTGCCTGATCTGCAGGGCTGATAAGTAGGAGCCGAACGCACCCAGCGACGCCAGATGGTTGTAGCGTTATCTATTGCAGTGGATCTCTGAGCAGATGGATGCTATATAAACATTTCACAACTGTGGTAGTATTATTGATGCAATTACTATTAATACTATTTATAAGTATTATATTAACAACAAACAGAGCACTGTAGTAATGAACACAAAGCATACTGAGCATGATTGTTGGTCTAATGATTAATGACGTCTACCGTTAATGCTATCTGTTATTACAACTGATGATGCAATGGCAACACATCTTGATTTCCAAAGGAAGGAGGGTTTGGGAGAAGGTAAGTGTGATGAGTCAGAGCCCAGGGAAAGCTGTGGGAGTTGGAGAGGATGCCCAGCTTCAGAGAAAATTGTCATGGGAGACTGAAAACCTGGGGACATTCATGAATTGTGGGTATTGGGAGAAGCAATTTGGGGCTGTAGCATTCTGGCTCCGTACCAGCTATCTCTGAAATAGGCTTTGCAGCTTTCTGGGCTCTGAATTCAAGGAGGCCAGAGCATCTGGGCTAGAGCGATTTGAAGTGTATGGTTTATGCCTTGGTGCCAAAGAAAAAGCATTAATTGAGGGATCTCGGACCTGCTACTTGCCTGCGCTCTCATTTCAACTCTGCTTCCGACCTGCTGTGCGACTTCCCATAAATCTGTGCCTCCATCTGTCTTGTCTATTTTTATTGAAGTCTTTTTTGGGCCAGGCCTTGGCTCTGTGTCTGTGTGCAGCTCCTAGCACAACAGGGCGCCGCGTCTAATCAGGACCTCTACATCCCGTAAGAACGCTGGTAATGAGATGACTAGAGATCCTGGTCGGAGCTCAGGGTTTGACGGTGGTCCAGGGGCAGGATTTGTCTGGCCTAACCTGAAACACTGATACGTGTTTAAGTCTGAGCTGATTTCCCAGCCCAGTGTTTACCTTAGAGCTGACTGCAGTATGAGATAATTTGTTAGTTTTGGGTTGTTTTTTTATTTTTTTTTTTCTCTGTAAGGATTACAGAGAGAGCTGAAGGTGTATAACTTTGATTTAACTTCTGCACAGATTAGCGTGAATGAAACTCATCCAAAGTCTGGGTTTGAGACAGGCCCCATTTTCCCCTTAAGGTGTAAAATTAACACAATGAGTTTAGAAGTGACTTAATTTTGCTGACATATAGAGAAAAAAAAGCCAAGCAGCAGTTTTAAGTACCTTCTTGCCCAGCATGTCATGCAGCGGCATGTCCTCTGGTGTGTCGGGCCCCAGGAGATGGAGACGACTAAGCACAAGTTCTCAGGGGGGGAATGGGCATCCTTCCAATGCCATTGCATGTCATGAAGCCCCTAAAGCTGCCTGGTGCCAAGGGCTCTTCCCTGCAGGGTTGTGCAGCCCTGGGACAGTCCTCGAGAGAGGTGGTGGAGCTGCCATCCCTGGAGATATTCAGAAGTTGAGTGGACAAGGTCCTGAGCTAATGTTGAAGCTGGCTGATGTTCCTCTCAGGAGGAGGTCAGACTAGAGACCTCCAGAGGTCCCTTCAACCCAAAGTTATTCTGTGATTCTCTGGCATACGTAAAAATCCCTTTTTGTATGCACGTGAATCTCAAGGCATTTATATATCTCTTAAAAAATCAGGCCTGGACCTTTCTGCTCCAATAGAACTTTTTGAAAAACACAAGCCAACCTATGAATGGCTTTAGACAGTGTTTCCCATCTATATACGTCAAACACAATGAGGGAGTTAGAGGTTCCTGCCTGATACAACAACATGGGAAAGATTCATGGTATGTGCTTTACCCCCCCATGAACTCCTTGGCTTCCCAGTGCTTTGTTAATGTGCATTGATTATGTTCTGAGGAGTTTACTGCACTGTTAGAAAGTCATTTAGGGATTTATTGGGCTGGCTTTAAATACTGAAAGTGAGTCATTACCCTGACCCACTTACGATGTGCCTGAGCCTAATGCCCAAGTTCAGGATGGGGAGGCTACAGGCCAGAGGTGAAAGTCCTCCCCGGAAACTTTATTCTGAACATAACAAATGGGTTAAACAGAGCTTGTTAAAGCACATCCCTGCCAGCCTAAGGGTACACAGGAATCTCCTAATTTCCTCTTCCACCCCGCTTAATCAGAGATAATAATAGGATAGCGCTAGGAATTCAGACCCAGTGATGATGAATGCCGTAGAACAAAACAGGCTGCGCAGGCGAAGCCCAGCTCTTCGCACCAGTGACGGGGGATGAGGGATTTTTCACTGAAGGATTTTCATTGAAGATCAATGGGACTTGGCTGTCTGCCTCCCATCATAAATTTGAATGTCTCTCCTTAGATTCAGACGATTATTGGTGAGACGTGTTGGCAGTTTCCCTTCAAACAGAAGGGGGGTGCCGGAGATTTTCTTAGAATTTAGGATTTGGCTCAGCCCGAATCATGGGATGGGCCATTAGCCAGCAAAAATGTATACCCTTTCTGGAGGGACCATTCATGTTTTTGCAGGTTTTTGGTTTGGTTTTTTTTTAATCTTTTTTTTTCACAGTGCATTGCTGCAGGGCCATGCTTGGGATTTCTAGCTGATACACATGTAGTAATGATAATAATAACAATAATGGTGAGAGACTGAGATGCGCGCTGGCAGGTCTGTTCCTCCCAGCACATAGGCCAAGGTGTGAAGTTTGGCTCCCAGTCCAATGGCTCCCAGTGGTCCGGGGAGCTGAGCTCTGTGGTTGTGCTCAGAGCACAAATCAACCCTGGCATTTCCATTTGCTTTTTGCATTCAGACTTTTGCTGTGTTTGGAGCATGTGGAGTCCCCATTTCCTACCAGTAGACCACTCCACTAAGATGTGCAGTGAAATCATGCAAACCTGGGAAGTCTGAGTCGAGCTCCGGTGAGTCCAACACTGTCGGAGATCATTTGGATGGCTCTTCATCCCCATGCCAGCACTGTTTTTGTGGCAGATTTGCTGTAATCAGACCAGTTTAGGGTCTGCTCTAATTTACATCACTTGGCTACAGCCCCCTTTATGCACAGAGTGAGCTTGGAAGCGCTCCTGCTTTGCCAGTCTGAAAATGCACATTTATGCCAAGTAAAAAACATCTCCACAAAGGACTCAATAACGCCCTGCAAGCACCATCGCCCTCTAACACAGGGATTTCCTTTAATGCAGAGATCTCAGCTGTGAGTCCAGAGCTGGGGAGGTGAGTCCCCCTTCCCTCCACCCCACAGAGACCTGGGCTGCATCCAGTAAGGGGATGAACCAAAACAGACTTGTGGAGAAAGGACAAGGCAAGTCTAAGCTAGCTTTTCCGTTGTAAAGGAGAAAAATTTTAGCAGCAAGAAAATAAAAAAAATAACTAAACCTCAATAAGGGTAGGACGAGGGGCAATGGTTTTAAACTAGAGCAGGGCAGGGTTAGATTAGCCATTAGGAAGAAGTTCTTTACACTGAGGGTGGTGAGACACCGGCCCAGGTTGCCCAGAGAGGGGGTGGAGGCCCCATCCCTGGAGACACTGAGGCTCTGAGCAACCTGATGTAGTTGAAGATGTCCCTGCTTCCTGCAGGGGGGTTGGACTAGATGGCCTTTAGAGGTCCCTTCCAACCTAACACGTTCTGTGATTCTATGATTCTATGATTCAATAAGGAGTTAAAATAAGTCAAGTAAAGCCAGCAGTGTGAGGGGAAGATCTGAGCCCCCCAGCTTTAAGAGCTCTGGGTCCCTCTAGTTTCATCACCTTGAGGTCCTGCAGGAGAAGGTCTGACCCGCTGAGGTTGGAGGGCAACAGCTGGTCTTGCCATCTCAGAAGAATTCAAGGATAAAAAGGAGTTTATTGCTCTGGAGGGGTGAGTTCAGGAGGGCTCTCCTGGAAAAGGGGGTTTGGTGGTGATAAATAAGCTCTGAGCCTTTTTGCAGGGGGGATGTGCTGCGGTGCTCCTGGGAGATGGTCCTCCCTGCTGTGAAAACTGCGGCTGGCAGAAGTGTTTATGTCTCTCCTTCCATCCCATCTGAGCAAATAACCCCTCTCGGAGCCAGAGAGGGACATATGGAGGGGACAGCACAAGATTCACCCAGGGCCAGCGCTCAGCGTGGCGAGGAGCACGGGGAAGGGCTCTGGGCCAGGCGCTCAGCTGCTATAAATTAACGTCACTCCATCAATGTCAGGAAACACATGCTGGATTACACCAGCCCTTTGGCTTCGGCTCCTGAGGCCCCGCTTGGGTACCAGCAGCTGAACGCTGCCTCCAGATTTCTGGAGCTGGGGAGTTTGCAAAAGGTTTCCTGCATTCCCCATTGGAAATGCTGGCCCAGCACTTTAAAACAGATGCTTTAGTCTGGGTAGGGCAAGCTTTAGGTGAGGTGATGGGACACATTGAATTTGAGTGAGATTTTTCCATGCAAACATCCTTGTTCTACTAGGTTTCTGCAAAAATTGAGATTTCTGCAAATTATCTTCCCCTGTAAGTGTCAATTTTGTTGGAAGTGTTCATTTCTTTTCTCCAGGAAAGTAAGAATGAAATACTTCCCTCCAGGCTGATGTTAAACTGTTTTGTCTGAGTTGCCACAAGTGGAGCTTTCTGGGTAAAAATTGTCACCTGGAATGTTTCTGACAGAAAAATCAGAATGGATTTAGTCAAAGTATTTTGCAAATTCATGTTGAATTGTGACAACGAACAAAGAAACCTCTGCACAACACCTGGCGTTCTGCCTTTCAACATTTTTAAAATGAAATGAGCCTTAATTCAGGACTCTTTTTTTCTTTTTTGACACTTAATGCCTTTTCACTAAAACACACACACACATATATAAAAAAAAAATTGCATCTTTTCAGTCTAAAGAATAGATCTTATTCTTATCAAAATGGTTGTCACCTCGTTACTTGTATTGCAGCCAAATGAGAACGCAGGTATTTTTGTGCCCCAAGGGAGATGCTCAAGACCGCGACCTCCTCCTTGGCCCAAGGACCGTGATGGACTATTTTTCCCCTGTGGCTCAGACTCCTGGGTGCCATCCAGCCTCGGTGCCTGTCCCACAGCTTTCCTGGGCTGAATGGCAGCGTGGGCAGAGGCAGGTTGATGTCTTGCTGTGCCAGAATGAGCTGTTTTGACATATCTGAACAGAAATTGTATGGGATTCCACTTCTGCCTTTTTTTTTTCCCCCGCATATTTTGAATTTTCTGTCCTCATTTGGGACAAGCAAATGTCAAAACATCAGTTTTGGATTTTTATCGCCTCTTGTCTCCCCGTTGCTCTGACGATGCACTGATTTGCTCCCTTGTATCGTCCAGGCTCGACGGATCAGGTGCGCTTTGCGCTGCAGCGAGACAGACAGCATCGCTTCCTGCTCCCGACTGCTCCCAGGAGAGTTTCTTCCACACCAGCCTGGAAATCGCCTGCTCTCTACTCATTTATTGAAGGCAGGGGCTCTGCAGCCGCTCTCCCTGCCTGGGTCTGACAGCACAGCCCTGCCTCCAGCTGCCCACCCGTGCCTGGTCTAACCTCTGCTGCCTGCGCCTGGAAATGGTGAGGGAAAAGCGCTGCCCGAACAAGCCCCAGTGCAAATCCACCAGGAGGATGGGATGAGGACATGGACCTGTTGGAACGGGTCCAGTGGAGGACCACGAAGATGATCAGAGGGCTGGAGCACCTATGCTATAAGGACAGGCTGAGACAGTTGGGGGGCTTCAGCCTGGAGAAGAGAAGGCTCTGGGGAGACCTTATAGTGGTCTGCCAGTCCCTAAAGGGGGCTACAGGAAGGATGGGGAGGGAGCCTTTATCAGGGAGTGTAATGATGGGAGACGGGGTAATGGCTTCAAAGTGAAAGAGGGGAGATTTATATTGGATATCAGGAAGAAATTCTTTGCTGTGAGGGCGGTGAGCCCCTGGCCCAGGTTGCCTAGAGAATCTGTGGCTGCCCCATCCCTGGAGGGGTTCAAGGCCAGGTTGGACGGGGCTTGGAGCAATCTGGGCTGGTGGGAGGTGTCCCTGCCCAGGGCAGGGGGAGTTGGAACTGAATGATCTTTAAGGTCCCTTCCAGCCCAAACCATTCTGTGATTCTGTGATTCTGTGTGAAGAGCTGGGCAGATCTTCCTCGGGTGGCCTCTGGCTTGAATTGGTCCATCCTCACAGCAGGATGGGCATGAAAACCCCCATCTCACCACCAAGGGCAGCCAACCCATTTCTTCCAAAGAAACTTTCTACACAGTTTTCCTCTGTCCCCTAGTTAAACATGGGGCCTTGAAAAGTCTGTTCCATGGCATCAAATTCCACAAATTCATTTATTTTCAAGCTGGGTGGAGGCAGCTGCGGGTAGAGAACTGCCTGACCTGGATCTCCGCTCTCCCTTGGCTGGTGAGTTTTGCTCTGCTGATGCCTAATTACATCCAGGCAAATGTTATTCGCGGAGCTGGGCTCCAATCTCAGCTTCTAAATAAAGCCATTTGTGTGGTGCGGAGGAAGAGGAATGAACGGTCACAGGACCATTAACGCTGGCATGGGAGTTAATGAGTCCTAGAGAAATCCTGCATTTCGCTGGCTGCTTGGCAGCATGGACCTGCTTCTAACAGTGGTCTATCGAACTGCGTCCTTTCCCTCCTCTTTGTAAAGTTACTTAATATTTTATGAACATCTATAGGGCAAAGCATTAGCTTCCTTCTCCACACCAGCCCTTGATAACTTACGTGCCATTTTTATTGCACATTAAATGCTTTATGGGAGTGATTGTGAAACCTTTAGAGGTGCTTCCAGTGCAATCTTTGTCGACGTCCCCTCGATACGGCAACAGCCAGCAGCAGGATGCGTTGCTCAGTGCTGTACCTCTCCCTTTACCTTGCAGGTGGCATCTAAAAGTCTCCAGTGGGGACCCCATTCAGCTGCCCCCATATTGAGTGCCGGGAAGTCCCTGCTCCTGGAGTGTCGCCTTGCTTGGATCTGGCATCGCCTGCGGGGAGGCAGCAGTAGGCGGGGGAGGATGTGGTGTTTGCTAGATGCGAGCTCGCGTTTGCTCAGGAGAGGTTTGCCATCGGAGGGGCAGCATTAACGGGGATGATGGATGCGCGCAGCGGTGCGTCCTGACACCTCTGAAACCGCAATCGCCAGGGGAGAGCTGTGCGGGGGCACCCGCGGTGTGTCTCTTTCCTCCTAAATGAATCCCAAATTGGCAGTGATGTAAAAGGGAGGGAGACAGGGATTTCTGGTTGTGACCCCTGTGTCTGCAAGACTATTTTGGCACTCTGCAGGGAGCCCCGCTTTTGCCACTGCTTCATCTTTGAGGTGTCTATGATCCACTGGGCTCTGCCCTGAAATTACAGGTGGGGGAATAGGGTTGTGATGGAGGAATGGACCGGCACAAATGCAAATACCAACATCTGCCTTTAATGCTGGAAGATAACTTGTTTGATTGTTCATGTCTCTTTGACTTCACTTTCCAGCTGCAGGGATGCATGGCAGGCGGGAGCAGCTGGGGAAAGAGAAGCTCCAAGAGAATACTAAGAGAACGTGGAAGCATGGAGAATGGTTTTTAAAATATATAAACACAGGCATTCACACTAGAAATGTCATCCGAAGAGTTACTGTGTTTCTGTTTAATACTGAGAGTGCTGTGTACCAAAACTCATGTCCTGTTGCTTCCACCCATCGCCTACAAGACCTTGCTGAGAACGGGGAGGCACAAGAGGACCCGAGCCTGCAAGGATGGGTCCCAGCGCCCAACTTCTGGGCTTTACCTTCTTGGGGATGCTTACCCCAAATCTGGCACTGAGAATTCAGCACTGAAGGGTTTGTGAGCAGAGCCAGGATCCTATGAAAAGCCAATTTGTTGAGAGGGACCCCAGCTGCTTATTGTATCTGGCAAAACCTTCCGCAGCACCTCAGGGGAGACACAAGCTTGAAATCTTAATTAAAAAGCAGAAACCAGGGTTTCATGCTAGGCTGATATTGTGACTCTCTTCTCTTTATGGACAATTCTTATGCAAGCTCCTACTGTGTCTGTGGAATTGCTAATTTAAAGGAAGCTACAGATTTGTGCAGTGCAGGGCCTGTGTCAGCAGTGTTTAACATCAGGAGAAGGGAGGTGTGTGCTGATCCCATTCCTTGTTAGGAACTTTCTTTGTATTTCTCCCAGTCCGTCCTTTCTTGTCATCTACTTCAGAAACCACCCAAAGGAACGTTGCCGCCATCTGGGATGTGTGGAGAGAGCACCGATAAAACAAAACATCACCATTCAGCACTAAAATGATGTTTATGGCCAAATCGTGGTAAGGTCTGTATCAGAAAAAGATATCATACGTAGGCTTCCCAGTGCTGACATCTCCTTTGGAAATTTCCAGGGGGAAGGGGACAGAGTTGTTTGGACAAATGCACAAGCATCTCCGACTGAGAAAGCTGAGAATAGCACTTGAGAGACCAGTGATTCATTGTTTGCTTTGATACAAGTCCAGTGGAAACCTTGGAAAGCCCGGATGACATTGTCAAATCCGGCCCAGTCTATAACCAGCCTTGATGTGACAGAGTTGTCCCATCTCCATCTGCAAATGGACTGAGGATGCCAGCCTCTGGAAAGGGTTGCCTTTCTTTTCATGTCTTATTAGGGACGTACAAGCTCCTCTTTCGATGCATGACTTTGAAAAATGTAACTTCATTGCTTTAGCTTGTCCATTTCTGGAAGAAAATAAATTCTTCTGTCCCGTTAGATCAGTGGATGGGAAGATATTTAGAAGGAACCTAGTAGTGATGGGAAATCTTAACAGGCCTGAAAGTGCAGTTCTTTGGGATGGTCCTGATAGGAACACACCCAGAATTAGGGAGATTTTAGGGACAGGCAGTACCTTACGGAGATAGATGGCCCCAGGGAGACCAAAAGCTCCTTCGTAGATCCCTTGGGCACCCAGACCCTGCCCCACACCAGCCTTTGGCCAGGCATGACTTGCACTTCCTCGCAGAGATTCGAGAAAGATTTGAGTTCAGATTGACGCCAGCGACAGATGGAAATTCAAGATAACTTTATCTCTCCCCTTATGGAGGAAGGACTTTTTCAGATAACGCCTAATTCAATTGTGGAACTCACTGCCGGGGCCAGTGGAGCCCAAAAGCAGAAATGGGTTCGAAAAGTCATTAGACAAATATGTACAGAAAAGGGCCATCAAGGGCTTTTAAATACAGGTTACTCACAGATACATCTTCTGGCGCAGGAAGGCCCTGAGCTGCAGATAATCAGGATCGGGAAGGGTTTATGGCCACACTCCTGTCCTCTTCCCACGCCGGCCGTACAGGAGACTGGCCTAGATCTGGTCCAGGAAGCTCTTATACCCTGATCACAAATGGGCTCTGCTAAACGATTAGAGATCGAGCAAAACAGGAAGGATGGGGAGGGACTCTTGGTCAGGGAGGGTAATGATAGGACATGAGGTAACGGCCTCAAACTGAAAGAGGGGAGATTTAGATGAGATATTGGGAAGAAATTCTTCGCTGTGAGGGTGGTGAGCCCCTGGCCCAGGTTGCCCAGAGAAGCTGTGGCTGCCCCATCCCTGGAGGGGTTCAAGGCCAGGTTGGACGGGGCTTGGAGCAACCTGGGCTGGTGGGAGGTGTCCCTGCCCAGGGCAGGGGGTGGCACTGGATGATCTTTAAGGTCCCTTCCAATCCAAACCATTCTGTGATTCGGTGTGATTCTGTGAAAAAGGGAGCTGGAAGGAAATTTAGATCAGATCTGACTTTGGTGCTAGTTCCTCGCAGGAAGGCAAGCCACGGTTTGAACACAATTTGGGTTTTTCCCCTTGTCCCAGAGATGCTCAGCCTTCATCTCTGTGATCCAGCTGTGAGGATACAGCTCTCACATTTGCAAAAGCTGCAGATCAGTGGGTGGAAGAGAAACTGATCCCTTTAGCACAGCATGGGGCTCGTGGGCACGCTGCTGCGTGGGTTTTCTCGGGGGACTGTTGGTCACAGGGACCCGGGAGTACTTGAGCATCTCCAGGCTGCAAAGAGAGTGAGAAGACAGGCTGGTGTTAGGCACTTGTGCTCAGTAATGCCGTTTCCAGACAGAACAGGCCAGCGGTGAAGTAGGTTGATGGATTAGTCTATCATCTCAGTGAAGCGAGGTTTGCGTCTGCCTAAGGGCATGGCTGTAAATGAGCCCCTAATGGATTCTGCTCCTAAAACTTCCCTGTAATACAGAAATAGCTGCATCCCTTAGAAGTGGGAAAGGGGGGCAGAGATAGGCTTTGAGTTACACCGGAGGGAAGGGACGATGGAGCCCCGAAGCAGTTCGGATGGCAAGGAAACCTCTGCTGAAGCAGCCTGGGCGATGCTGAGACTGGCTAGAGACTGTTAAATGGGAGATGCGGGCATCCCCCCTCCCTCACTCCCAAACTCTGCTTGATGGTATTGCTCCTGCCATCATAAATTGGGATGAGGAATGTACCTTCCCCTGCCCCTATCTCCCGACCCTGCTATCCCTGCACCCCAGCACCCCCAGTTTGGCTCAGATGCGGGATGGGAACAGGCGGTGGTCTTGCCATGTGGGGGACCCCGTCCTTTGCCAGCCAGGGTGCCGCTCTCCCTGGGCTCCTTCCTGCGCAGCCACCTCCGCATCGCCTCCCTCTTCCAGCAGCCCTTGCTCTCCTGCTGGGTTAAACAGAGGGAGACGCAGCACTGCTATTTCCGTGCGTGCTCTGCGGGGCTGAGGGCTCGAGGATGCTAATAGTATCGCACTCTTTCTCGGTGTCTGCAAACAAACAAATAAACAAATAAATGGCTCCTGCTACGTGATGACTTCAGCTTCTCAAAGATTTTGTTGGTTTTGCAGCTTCTGGATGGACAGAGATGGTCCTGAGCATGCAAAGGACCCATCCTTCAAAACATGACCAGACATGACAGAGGCTGCTGGGTCCGTGACTGCCGGAGCATGTATGGGGTGCTGGGGGACCACTCACATTGTCTTGTGCCATGTGTTGGCTTTCAAAATGAATTTGGTATACAGGTGGGTCTTTCTTGCTGCCTGTTTTTCTGAAAATCTCAAAATCCATCCTTAGGAAAGCGCAAAATCCTCCATTGTGAGGGCAGAGAGAGGCTCAAACCCACCCAGGGCAGAGCAGGGGCCCAAACCACTCGTGAAGCTCAGAGTTTCTTGCCTGTCCATATGAAGCAGCTAATGCCCATCCCTGGCAGAGCCCAAACCTGCTGGACAGACCATGGGTCTGTCCTCTGAGCCATCTGGGGCCAAGGGGTGACATGGGTGTCCCAGAGCATCGCAGAAGTGTCATACCTCCCTAGGCAACACTCGTCATCTCAGTTTTTCTCAGCTCACAGCCTTGGTCCATCAAGCCCGAACAGCTAAGTAAAAGGGAAGTGTAAGTCCTGGCAAGCTGCTGGCTGGGGTTCAGGGCACATTAATTCCGGAAATTCCAATAGAAACCTGCCTGGGTGACACCTTCCACAATAACCCGTGCGTGCGGTGGCTGCCCCAGTGCCACGCTGCACACCCAACACTGCAGCAACGCCACTGGAGTCACTGCCAGGAGCTGCCAGGAGCTGTTGAGCCCCCACCTACGGTCTTGTTCCTGCTGCCAAATAACCTGTGAGCGGGGAAAGGAAAGCAAGAGAAACGCCACTGAGCCAGAAACGCCCCTCTTGCCTCAATGCACGCGGGGTCCGCATTGTTACTGAAATGCTGTTTGCTCCCACTCATGCTGGCTCGGTCCTACCCGAAATGAGAGCAGGGCAGCAGGAAAATTTGGGCTCCATCCCAGCAGGTCCAGAGCTCAGGTTAAGATGAGCAGGTGTCAATGTCAGAGATGGGAAGGGGTGGGAGGGCTTCATGCCAAGCTGACGGAGGCAGACCCAGTCTGTGGCCCTGAAAAGCCCCAAGATAGAGGCGGTGTGGGGAGAAGGACTTCGCGACTGCCACCTCCATCTTGCAGAGGGGTTAACAGCAGTGGGGAAACGCACAGAGCCACGGCAGCAATGCCCTCTCGTGGGGACTTCTCCAGCTCTTGAGCTCAATCCTCTCTGTGAACAAGCTGGAGCTTTAGGATGCTCCAACGAGCATAAACTTCATTTGCGCAGGGCTGGTTTCTTTTTATTTATTTATTTTTCCCCTTTGCCAACATGCCTGTCAGTCAGGGTTGTGATTGTTTTTTTCTCCCCGCAGTCCTTTCAGACTTACCAATGCCAGCAATTTTTTTTTCAGGCCAGAATAAAATCCCCCAAACACGTGGGATTCTCCAGTCCTGGTGGGACCTGAATATAGATCATCTGAGTCCCCCGTCGCCTGCCCTAAATGCAACACCGTGCTTTCCCCGCGGAGCTGAGCAGTGATGCCAGACCTCCCCCTGCACAGTGACACTGGGGCAGAGACGCTGAGATGAGCTGAGCTGGTTCTCAGCCCTTCGCTTTTCGGCTGAGCTCCTGCTGGCTGGACAAATAGAAGAAAATCAGGCTGTAACTTGGTGTGTGGGGTTGTTCATTTGGTATAGAATCATAGAATGTGTTGGGATGGAAGGGACCTTTAAAGGTCATCCAGTTCTACCCCCTGCCCTGGGCAGGGACACCTCCCACCAGACCAGGTTGCTCCAAGCCCCGTCCAGCCTGGCCTTGAACCCCTCCAGGGATGGGGCAGCCACAGCTTCTCTGGGCAACCTGGGCCAGGGGCTCACCCCCCTCAGAGCCAAGAATTTTATCTTCCTGATACCTCATCTAAATCCCCCCTCTTTTAGTTTAAAACTGTTCCCCCTCGTCCCATGGCTCCCCTCCCTGATCCAGAGTCCCTCCCCAGCTTTCCTGGAGCCCCTTGAGGCACTGGAAGGGGCTCCAAGGTCTCCCCAGAGCCTTCTCCTCTCCAGGCTGACCCCCCCCAGCTCTCTCAGCCTGTCCTCACAGCAGAGGGGCTCCAGCCCTCCCAGCATCTCCGGGGCCTCCTCTGGCCCCGCTCCAACAGCTCCGTGTCCTTCTTGTGCTGAGGGTAAATATCTTCCTGGAGCTTATTAGTGGAGAAAACAGGGGTAGCTTCAGGAGTGCGAGTGGTGCCTCCCTTATCCCACTAATGACATGGGGGAAAAAAAAATAATCCAGTTCAAGTCAAGCTGGAGAGAAGCCGTGGGGCTGATGGTAAACGTGGTCCGGGCACGAGGATGGGACCTGAGAGGTCCCACAGCCCCTCGGCAGCCCTGGAGCTCCTTTCCAATCCTCCTTCATTTTTTTTGCAGCCCTGCATGTTTCCAGCGAGTGAAATTTGCCTTTCAAACGAGCAACCTCCTGCAGCTGCAGAAATTGCCCTTTGGTTGCTCTGCTGGTGCCAGGCTCAGCCCTGGCACTTGCTGCGACCGCGCCACCCTCTCCCCAGCCGAAAACGGGGTCCAACAGGGAAAAAACCCACTTCTGTCTCTGACCGTTTGTAGGACACAGGGATGATCTTTGGTCTTGCACAAAGTCTGGCAGACGTCACCTTGCAAGGAGTCTTTTTAATCTGCCAGATGATTTCCTTCCCATTTCCTTCCATCATTTTTATGGCCTTGCAGCCGCGTGCAGGTCTCGTTGCATCTCAACGGGAGGTGGGAAATCCAGCTCGCACTTCACAGTAAACGCCTGATTCATCACTGTTAATTCCTTTTGCCATTTGCCATAATAACAATAATCAAAACGAATTAATTTGGTGTTAGTGGAGAAAGAACATTGAAACTGCATGTGAATGGTGCTGCAATCAAATAAGATACGTGTCAATTTAAAGTGAGATGTCTTTATCTCTTTAATAGCTGTCTACCTACCTATGACTACTTTTTATTCTCAAGGATGGACTATCATACTAATACAACTTAGTTATTCAAAAATGTTTTCCATCTTTCACAGCTTGTTCTAAATATTTTAGTAAACATAAAGTGGATTTCTTCCTTTAATCGTCCCTTAGAATGAGGCAGAAGATGATAAAAACCGTAGTTTTCCCCACAAAGAACGTACCTTTTTTATAGCTTATTGGGAATCAAGCAAAATATATCAATTAGATGATCGTGTGGAGCAGCTTCTTCTTTATGGGGTGATAACTCTAGGCAGATAGAAACAAACTCTCTGGGTATATGGACACAGTGTTTATTGGCCAAAGATAAATTTATATGAGGCTAATAGGAAACACCATCAATTTATTATTAACACTAGGTGAAGGTCAGAGCTAATAAGGGACTTATACATTTAAAATGAGACTTGGGTCCCAGATTTAGGGTCTTGTCTAAAATCAGTGCTCAATACCCAACCCTGCCAAGAGGCTTCACTGGCTTCTCAGTGCCTCACTGAGGTTCACCGCCCCTGGGCTGGGTGGTGGAGGGAGGACAGCGAGCGCGGGGTGCAGGGACTGTCACCTCAGCTGAGATGGGACCCGGACCCTGAGCGATAACAGGGGGACAGGAGCGGGGATGCTGGGTCTGTCCTGGGCACGCTGCTGCCTTGGCGCCATTCATGCTCCGGTGGCTTTTTCATGGTGCTCCAGGGCGTTTTTGACTAAGTCAGCTGCTGGCACTGCCCACCTCATCAAGGCTGAGCAATAGCTAAGGGACGGGTGGCAAGAGGATGGTGCCAGGCTCTTCTCAGTGGTGCCCGGCAACAGGACAAGGGGTAATAGGCACAAACTTGACCATAGGAAGTTCCACCTCAACATGAGGCGGAACTTCTTTCCTGTGAGGGTGGCAGAGCCCTGGCCCAGGCTGCCCAGAGAGGTGGGGGAGGCTCCGTCTCTGGAGACATCCCAACCCCGCCTGGACGCGTTCCTGTGCCACCTGCTCTGGGTGACCCTGCTCTGGCAGGGGGTTGGACTGGGTGATCTCCAGAGGTGCCTTCCAACCCCCACCATTCTGTGATCTCCTCCCTGCTCTACCTTTCGTCCCATCTCAGGAGGACGGTGACCTCCTGCTGATGCCAAGTGCCCAGCAGAGATTTCTCATTACGCAGAGGAGGTGTGAAGCTGCCCCTGGAGCGAAGGGCTTTATTCTCACCCTTGTGCTTTGCTGGGAGGAGACACCGGATGGGAAGAAATGCTCCGGCTATGGGAAGATCTTGGAGAAATGCGACACACACAAGGACCAGCTGAGCCAGCGGCCCTCCGTCAGAGGTGAGAAGCCTCCTCCATGATAGGTGATAGACCCGTTTGGGCTTCTGATTGTCACCAATGCTGTGCAGGAGCCCTGCTGTGAGGTTTGCATTAGGTCCCCATGAACTGGACTGGAGTGTCTACCCTTTACAAAGGCTCCAGCGAAGCAGCTGGCAGAAAATCATCCCACGGTGCTACGTATAGCCCCGAGCCATGCTAGGCTCTCGTCTCTATTTTCTTCCCGTCATTCAGAGGTGAACTTCACGGGGGGAAATATGAAAGAAACAAATTAGAATTGCCTCGCTGGTGTGACAGCGAGGAGAGCTCCGAGTTGGAGAAGCTGAATGGAATGATAAATCCCATCACTTAAACCGCGTAATGAATTTTCCTGGAGATTTGTCTCAGTGTAAAGAGAGAGAGAGGGGGGGAAAAAGTATGAAATTCTCCTCCTATTTTGCAGAAGGGTGGCAGGCAGCTCTGACTGAAAAGTGTAAATCTGAAAAGTTTGTGCCTGCAGCGCATCCAAATAAGTTCCCCTTCCTTAATAGTCCTGGGTGCAATTTTCAATGAAATGTCAAATCATCTTTGCCTCCACTGGCATTCGGTCTAATAACATTATTTTGTCCAAGGAGCCTGGAGAACTAACATGTTGCAGGAGTAATTCTGCAGCTAAATATAGAAAAGAGGATTTTTTGCATTACAAGATAACATTTTTGTGTGCTGTGAGGGACCTCTGTGGGGGCTGGAAAATCCTTTGCCATTGATTTGTTGGGTGACCTTGGATAAATCACTGTCCCTCTCAGAGATTATTTCTCCTTCCCTCCCTGAACTTCTCGTGTATTTAGGTTTCAAGGTCTTTGGGGCAGAGACGAGATTTGCTGTGTTCTTCTCAGCACAAAACAGGCTCATCCAGGAACGTTATACACCAACCGATGGTTTTGGAAATACTTTATTATTTTTTATTGTGTGTAACATAGCTATATATGGCCAGTTATAATGCAGGGGCCATGAATTAGATGACAGCTGCTGCTATAGTGTTTCCAAAAGAGCCCATAGGAGTGAGATGCACATGTAGAACGACTCCCCGGCCTGGGAAGGAAGGACATCATGACACAGAGGTTCTTCAGAGCCTTTCTTTGGAGGGTCTGCAGTAAAACAGGCAAGAAACATGAAAAAGTCAGTGTTTTCCTCAAAAGCAGACCTCAGGAACCCACAGACCAAGCCTATTGCAACCTCCCTTCCCAGGGAACTCAGAAACACATGTTTAATGAATGACAATCCAAAATATTTATACTGTATTCCAAGACATGAGTAATCCTGTCTAGCTGCAGATATATTTTGATGACTGCAAAAAGAAAACTCAGTTCATTTCCATGAAGGCTGTAACTGGAGTACCGGTACCTGAGGAGTGAACCCGAGACCTCACCAGCCCTGGGGAGCTCCTGGTAGGATGAAGACCTCATTTCACAACTTTCAATCCAGAAAACCCAGGGCTCTGTGTATAATCCAGGCTGTCCCATTACTGCTAGCAGCTCCCACCCTCCTTTCCACACCTGAATATCAAGCTACACCATATTTTCTTTTAAAAAAATTTCCTTTTTTTTTTTAAGAGAGGCCCAAAGAAAAAACCCTGCAAGCTGCCTCCTGTGGGAATGGAGCTCAGGGCATGAGCAAGCCTACAAATACGTACCAGGAAAAAGACATTAAAAAGTTATATTCCCTCAGGTAATATATGAATGTTCCTCTGTGTTCAGACCATGTTGTCTCACTCCACTGCTGTTTTTATACAGAACCGGGGTGTTGGCTGTCCTGGCTAAACCCAACCAGTGAGCCTGCGCAGCGAGGCAGCAGATTTTAAAGGAATCCTGAGGATTCTTTGCAAAAAGCACATTTTAATCTTAAAAAAACCCCCAAAAACGGATTAATTCAAATGAACCACTCAGGCCACTGATACAACATCACCTGGCCATGTCTTGCCAAAGAACTGAAAGGTTTTGAAGCAATCTTCTGATCTTCAGGGGAGGCGTCGCCTCCAGCTCCCACTGGCAGCGATCTCCCTTTCTGTCCCAGTTCTCAACAAACACTGGAAGCCCATCCATCTAGTCCAACAATGGACAATTACGGATTTGTTGCACAAGGTACATTAGTTACATTGATTTGGCTTCGCGGCACCAGCCGAGGTACCTTTAGTTTCACATAGTACATTAATGGGAGCAATAGGCATGACAACTCTTACACACAAAGGCACCGGGCTACTTACAGCTGGTAAATGAACCTTGGAACTTACATAAAGCAGAAGGTAATGAAGAGTAATAGAAGTTTTAAGCAATTCATTTTTCTTTCTCTCTCTCTCACGCTCCTTCCCACTGTCTCTTTTTCTCTTTTCCTTCACCCCTTTCCTTCACCCAAGGGCTACGGTGAGTGGTCATGTTTTGCTCAATGGGAGTCCTAAGGGGACAACATCCTCATCGCCATCGCTGTTACTACAGCCAGGGCTGGCGGGGGGAATCAGTGGCATGGGAAGGGGAAGCAACTGGGTAGTCGCCCTACTCCTCCCACCCTAAAATCACCCTAAAAATGCTTCAGAATATTGCAAAAAGAAGAAAAGTTTGGGAAGTGCTTGTTTTAGTATAGACAATGCTAAAAAAGGTCTAGAATTCATAAATTTGAGAATTGTAACAACAATTTCGCCACCCTTTTTTTTCCTATTTTGCCCTGGCTGGGCAATAGGAATGAGTCTTGGCTGGATATTTCTGTAACTAACAGGGTACTAATCTCATCTCCACCACTTAGCCTCAGATCTTGGCTTAAGGGCAGTAGGAACTTCCCATGGGGTGTATTAGAAAGCATTGCCCTCATTAGCCTTTTAGGCTACACACGTAAATATATATGTATGCAAGTATCTGTCTGTCTATGTGGACCAGCACAAAATCATTTCTGCTGCATGGTTTTTGACTGGTGAACACGGGAATGGGGTTTCAGGGATGAAGCTCAGCAGTTCAGTGGAGATCTTGACTAAGAACCTGACCCGAGCTCAGCAGAGATGTGATTTTTGAGACCGAATGTCCCTGGAAGGCAGTTTAAATTTTGTAAGGATGGTTTTTATCTGCCTAGTGGGATAGAGCAGGGGGGCCTGGTGCGAGATTTTGGGTGGGCCAGGTCTCTAAAGGGTAGATGGCTTTTGAGATCCAGGTGCTGGTAATGGCTCACAGCTGTCTAGCGTGAAAGGCAGTTATTCTGGTTGCCGGCTTCAGTGGGCTTTAATGCAGCCTAATGCAACACTTTTTGTCTTAGTTTTGCTGATGCGCTGATGAGCTGAGAGCGGTGGTACACCTCCCGCCCCCGAAACCTTTCCCAGAGGGAAAGAAAAGCTGTGTCTGCAGTGAAATGCCCCAGCCGAGTGGAAATGGGAAGGCTGAAAGCCAAAGGAATAATTTAGAAAATTACCAAAAAATGCCAGTTTAATTCTTTCCTATTTCCTGAGCTATTCATGGCCCTGGAAACCTCCAGATGTGAGGGAAAGCAAGTGTTCTGAAAATATTTCATTGCACAGCTAAATTTGAGGTTTTTTCATTTTTATTCTTGATTTGGAGAGGGAATGTAGACAATAAGAAAATTCCCGTGGACTCTTCCTTGCTGCACAGTTTCACTCGCTCTCACTCCAAAGCTATGGCGATGGTCATGGTTGGCAAAAGCATCCTGGTGCCGGCGGCCCACCAGCTGGCAGCATCGCTGGGCCACGGTCTAATGGGTTAAATGCTCGACTGGAGCACTAAAATCCCAGCTCTGCTCTCAACCACCCATCGCCCGATCGTGAGCAGAGCGTGTCTTCCCATTTCCTTCTGGAAAATGGAAACCGTTGTTTTTACGCGGGTTGAGCTGTGAAACACGAGGGTGGTTTGTTGTGGATGCGGCTGAAATTTGCTTTTCTACCCAGGAAACAGGCAGCGTGGCACGAAGTATTGCAGTGCAAATTACACTCTCCTTTATTTGGGCTTTAGATTATGGAACTAAAATTAAATTTAAACTCTTTGCGGAAAGGTAATTTTTCCTAATCACTCACACTGCTGCACAGATCTCTACAACTTGATTACATTCTAATTAGATTAATTGGATGGAGAATAATTTCTTTCTGCAAGAAGATCAACTACAAAAGACAAGCAGTTCTACAGACTCTGCGGGGGGAAAAAAAATACAACAAAAGACCCCCAACCCTCACTCAAAGCTTTAAAACCAAAGCACAAAATGCACAGTAATTAAATTGTTAAAGAATTTATGAGCATATCTGGATGAGCAGGGGTGTTTGTTTTTTCCCTTTTTCCCCTCTTTCATCATTTTCCCTTGTGCTCTCCCTCTTTCTCTCCTGACCATAAAATGAGATGTGGAATTCCAATTCCTTCATTGATTTTTGAGATAAAAATTTAAGAAACTCGAGTAACAAAAGGTTGCACTCCTGCGTTCTGCATGTGAAATGGATTGCCTTTGTTACAGGGGCAGAAAATATTGAACTGTATAATGCTGCAAGGTCTTTGGCCTGAATACTAATAGCCACCACTTACCAGAAATGAACACAAGCCAAGGAGGTTCAGCATCCCCCGATGCACTTTGGCATCCCAACAAAGGCAGGGAGTGAGGGACGAGGGACTCAAAAAATGGATCCAGGACTCAATTTCTCTGCTTGGCCCAATATTCCCAAGCTGAGCCGCCTGTGAATTGGTGCTGCGCGGCTTTTTCACTGGATGCATCAGGTTGGTAGCGCACGTGGTGGTTTCAAGAGAGGCTGCAATGTGCTATTAGGAGGTTGCGTTCCTCACATCCTCGCTGGATTCTTTCATTTGTCCTTTCCTCAGGCTGTGCTTACCTTTGCTGGGCATGAGTTCAAGCTGACATGGGAGAATTCATCACTATAAATTCATCCTCACCTGGGAGGCACGGTCACTGAACAGCGTGGCTTTTCCCTGCCGCATGTTCTGCGCGGCTGAAAGATGATGGGTTGCAAATGCAGCTCACTGGTGGCCACGGACCCATGAGGGCTACGGGGAGAGGCCAACTGGCAACTCATCCTTGAAGCTCTGATGTCTCTCAATACCAGGTTGAGAGGCGCCAAGGCCTGTTAACTTCTGGGAAGGACACAGAGGCTCCTCATTTGCTCTCTGTTGTATGTTAAAAATCCATCTGTGATTAGAACAGAAAGGAAAATTTGCCACTTGACCTTCACTATGCCCAAGCAGGTCAATTATAAGGGCACAAATGGGACCAGTTTGGTTCTGGCAACTCTCAGGTCATCGCTACTCTTTTCCGAACTGTGCTGCAAGGCTGCTGACAAAATGTGCCTTCCCGCTAGTCAATGAACGAGCAAATTGTACCTATCTGCAGCAGCGTTGGAGATCATCGCTGCTAAATGATACAGTACGGAGCCCTCTTCCTTTTCACTTGCAGCCATTTGTTTCGCTGCGAGACGGGTGGCAGATTTATGCCTCGCTAGTTCAGCGGCTCGGCAAGGTGTTTGGCTGGTTCGTGCTGAATGCTAAGTGCACTCCGGAGTTTGAAATATGAAAAGTATTTGGATAAAGCAGATAGGCCACCTTGAAGACATAATCCCCAGGAATAATGACAGGGCCTGGCAAAGCCAAAGCAAGTACTGAAATTAATAGCAAGAGATCTATTAAAGGGATTAGCTGCATGTTGTAACACTTTAAATGCTTTATCTCACAGTGGTTGTGGCAGGAACTATATATTTCTCCAAAACAAATGGCTGGGGGATGATTTATAGATTAGGGAAGGTGGAAAGAAACTTTGCACACTTGAATTTCCAAACCTGCAAGCTTTGGCTGGGGGTGAGAGATGGCGACTTGGCGCTCATGGGACATCTCTATTAGTGTCTTAGCCGCAATCAAGATGTGCCTGTGAAGGGATCCTCCTTCTTGTCCCCATTGGCTGTGTTCCGGTTCATACCCTGGAGCCATCCTGGAGAGCATGGACTGGATCCTGCCCAATGCCCCTGGATGGGAAGGTGTGCTCTGGGAGCATCCCAGTCATGTCCAGAGTATGGGATAGGTCTGGGGCCAGTCCAAAGCAACCCCCCACACCCATATAATGTAGTCATTAATGCAGACATTGCCAAGCACACAAATATTGCCTTTATTTTTGAAGGGGAGCTGTGGTTTTGAGGACACTCCATGTCTAGGGAGAAGCTTTTGGGGAATGCCAGCGGCACTTGCTGCTTTCTGCAGCCCATCTGTGTCGTGTCTCCGCTTTATCCGCTTGGGCAGCCGAAACACCAGGAGTCACTCCTGAAAAGGTAAGGCCATGACATTTTGTCAACGCTAAGTGGACAGCTTAAGTGTATATATGCGCATATATCTCTATATCTACAAATATTAAAATGGCAGATTTGAGCTGTCAAAGGTCTGAGTGCTGGACTTTACAGCCTCAACCTTTTCTTGGATGTAATTCTGTGTGTGCCATTTGTGAGATTAAACGAAAGATAAAGTAGAAGGTGGAAACCCCATCTCCAGGACCACACGGCAGGGGTGGAGCACACTTCTAGGTCTCCAGGTCTATAATTTTGAACTTGATTCCTCCCCAAACCTGTCTCAGGGCGATAACGGCGAAGCCGACTGCCATGGGAAGAAAAGCCATCCTCTAACCTTTAATGTCTTATTGGCATATAGTAAATTCTGGGATGTTCACAGGCTCTTGAAACTCCTGGTTGATGGCGCAGCCTAAGCAGGTCCTTTTATGTTTCCTGACGCTCGTTAGCTCGTTTTAAGAGAATGGAAAGAACAGAAAAATCAGATTTAGTCATTTCTTTTACAATATACCCCTAAAAGGAGCCTCATAAAATATGAATTCCACTGAATGTGCTTGTTTCTAAATTCAGAACATGTGTCCAAGTGAATTTGAAGCTCAGGAAATGAAGGACAAACTGCCTGGGAGAGGAGATCTGCAGACAGGCAGCTGCCCTCTCCCTGCCCTGCTGTCCCTGACACCCTTCGAGCCTTCCCGGGTGTTTTTGCTGGCGATTCCCTAAATATATTGCACTCGAGGCAGCTCACCCTTGGCTCCCAGTCCTAATACTGATATTAGATGTGGACATGGGACCGTGCCTCATCCCTGGCGCTTTCTTGGGGCTGCCCTTGGGTTGTGCTCCCTGGCTTGCTGGGACCCCCTCCGCCTCGGAATAATGATCCTGACACTTAAACTGGGGGAGGAAATACTTCCCTGCCCTGCCAAATGTTTTGAGTTCAGCCAAACCTCCTCTGCCAACCGCGCTGGGATGGCAAGAGGAGCTCTCAAATACCATTTGGAATATGAAAGCTTGGCAGAGTAAATTGCTTTTGATCTGTGCAAATAACTCCCTTGGCAATTTTGGGGAGGTTTTTTGTTTCCAGTTCTGCCGTGTTAACTTTATGTTTGTAATAATTAATTTCACGATAATCAGCTCGACATTGTGAAAAACGCAGAATCATTTTGAACCAGAAATTTCTTTTATTTTGCAAATATCAAGGCTGAAACATGAACAGAGACGAAAATGTCCCGGAGGCAGGGAGAAAGGAGGGGGCTTGATACAGGCTCCTCCGTGCAAAAGTCCATTTTTACCAAATAGCATTTTCTAAAGTCCCAGCTTCCTCCTTGTGCTGAGGACTTAATTGGCCTCCAGGTCAATATTTTTCTCCTCCTCCTTTAATTTTCTTGGTTTTTAAGGTGTGATATAGTCTCGCTGGAACCTTTTCCAGGGCAACAGCAACCATCACTAGCTGAGCTCATTTCTCTTTGGGGGGGGGTAATAGTGGAGCAGGGAGGGAAGAGTGCTGCCAGAGCAATAGGGAACATTTACAGTAGTGTGTTTTGAGTCGTCATAAATTACCTGGCGCGGCGTGAGAGAGAGAGGATGGAAGCAGGGTGTTTAATCAGACCCACATCAAGAAGTTGCAGAACCAAATCTTCACTCCTTCATGGGAAAATTGCCCAGGGGAGGGCTGCTTTTAACCAGCAATTTGTAAGCTGGTGCCATCCAAATGGATGTGAACCACTGATTCTAGGGGAGCTATAGGGGTTTTTTAATATGATCATTTGGGCTGGGGTCCCTCATGCACCTGCCCGGCTGCAGGAATGCTGCTCTTGTCTTCCTGGTGATGATTAACCCGATATTTAATTGGGGAGAGTGCCTGGGTATTTGCTAACTTTCAGGCTCTGCTTCTCTCCATTAAAACTAGAGCAAAAACAAGGAGCAAGGCAAGTAATTTTATGGGTAATGAAAAGGGTCAAACACATTTGCTCTTTGAGGAGAGAAGCTGTAGTAAATCCTTAACTAGGGGCTGGATGGATCAGGGTTTCTGAGCATAGACAGGCAGAGAAAAAATTAGGAGGCGAGATGGGCTGATAGGTCAGTCTGGGAGGATAGATAGATGGATAGATTAAATGAAGATCTACTTAGCCATCCATCTATCTATCCTCAGTCTTCATCTAGGAGGAGAGCTCGCTCCCTATGATGGGAAATGTATCAGGATTTAAGAAGCGAGATGGATAGGTGGAGGAACAGATGGATGGTTGGGTAGCTTTCTACCCAATCCATCTCCATCCATCCTTACACCTAAATCTTTATCTAATCTAGTCGATGCAAGCAGATAAATAGCTGGAAACCTAAGTAGAGAGATATAGAGAGAAAGAGTTTAGGATAGTGTGGAGAGAGGGAGGTTATAGCCACCCCTAAAAGATGCATGTGGAGAATGAAAAAGAGAGAGGACACAGTGTCTTTGGAGCAGCAATGCCCGTCCTGCCCTTGTGCCCTGCGAGGCCACAGCTCTGCCCTGGCCATGCCCAGGGCTGCTGATCACCTCGCTGCTCTTCCCTGCTTGCCCAGGCTCTGCCTTCAGAGGTAATTCATTTCAGAGGAGGGAAAAAAAAAAAAGTAAAATTAAAAATATCTCTTTTTTTTTTTTTTTCTTGCAAGCCGCTAATGTCCCCTTTCCCCAGGCCTGAATGCAGGATCATTCAACAGAAAGTTATTGGGAAAGTCACTGCATTGGCTTTTTCTATACAAATAGCACCGTATTTCAGAGCCTGTGAAATTGCAGCATGAATCAAACCGGACAGCTGGTGTCTGTGCATCCTGCATGCACGCACACAAGGCCCTGCTCTGCCCCCGAAATGTCTGCAGCCACCCAAAGCTGGTGGCTCCAGGAGCTGGCCCCAAGGATGTGTGCTCATCTGCGAGAACAACAGCTCGCTGACCAGCTTTTGGAAAGCAGGCAGCCACGCTCTGCCTTGGGAATGGTGACCCAGGAGCTTTTAAACAGGAGGTTCCCCAATCTTTCTGGGAGAAGGATGCAAATGTAGGGACGTTTAGGAGCTGAGCGCCACGCCGTGCATCTCCAGTAGGCACCCACTTAGGACATCCCTCCAGCTCTTGGTCCTCTCCTCTTCCAGACCCCTTACCAAAACCATGCTATGTTGCTTAATCCAAAATTATGAGTATTCACTATCACAGCAGCACTATCACAGCTTTTGTCTTCCAGATCTCTTCCCAAAACCGTGCAACGGAGCATAGTCCGAAATGATGACACTTCACCATCACAGTGCTGCCGTGCCACCCCGCAGCACCCCGAGCCTTTCATTCCAGTAAGTGTTATTGCTCCGCGTCCATCAATACAGAGCGCTGCAGTGGAGCTGTTATTTTAACACAGATTTGAATCCCCGCTTTGTGTGCCAAAATCGATAAAGGAATCGTGAGTGATATTTCAATAATAACGATCATGATAATAAATACAGTGATGTGCTGGATGCCGCGCTCGTATGCAGGGACACAGTCCCTCCCTTGTATTAAAAGATCCCAACCCCATATGGCTGGATACCAGGAAATCTGCTTATTGATTTAATGACCTTTGGCTGAAGTCATGAGCAAAGAAGAGAGACAGACAGGAAGAGGCAGATGGAGTGGAGGCGAAGTATCAAAGGGAGAAAAGAAGATTCTGGGAGACGTTAGAGTCCCTTACAGTGCCTAAAGGGGCTCCAGGAAAGCTGGGGAGGGACTCTGGATCAGGGAGGGGAGCCATGGGACGAGGGGGAACAGTTTCACACTGAAAGAGGGGAGATTTAGGTTAGATATCAGGAAGAAATTTTGCATTCTGAGGGTGGTGAGCCCCTGGCCCAGGTTGCCCAGAGAAGCTGTGGCTGCCCCATCCCTGGAGGGGTTCAAGGCCAGGTTGGACGGGGCTTGGAGCAACCTGGGCTGGTGGGAGGTGTCCCTGCCCAGGGCAGGGGGTGGCACTGGGTGGGCTTTAAGGTCCCTTCCAACTCTAACCATTCTATGATTTCATGACATACCATGTTTGTCTGAATTTCTTTTATTCCACTTTTTTAGCCTCCTCCTTCCCATGTCCCAGTGCTAAGGTTTTGTGGCCCCTTACCCGTCTCCCACCGGCAGTTTTGCGCCCCGGGGTGTGTAAATCAGCACACATCACGCAGTCGGGTCGATCCACCCTGACAGCCCCCAGTTTGGGCAGGGTGTAAGGTGGGTGCTGCAATAGGATTCTTGGGTGTAAGGTGGTAGCTGGGTGCTGCAACGGGGTTCTTGGGTGTCATCCTGCAGCCGCAGGTGATTTTCCCAGCTCAAGGGAAATCTGTGGGCACTGTCCCCCGGCTGCAGTGGCTGGGATGCCTGGGGCTGGTTTGCTGCGTCCCCCCATCTGCTTTCCTCCGGGACAATGCCCTGCTGAAAACCTCACTCCTGGTAAGAAATAATCCCGTGATAAGCCAGTTGCTTAGCATGGATGAAAGTCAACGGGGAGCCGAGGGGGTGGAGGATTTTAATACCTATCCCTCTCCAACTGCTACGGAAAGGGAAAGTTCATTGGTTGTCGATATTACCCTGCTGTGATAAAAGCTTAAGAAGCTGCTTTGCAGATGCCCACTGCGAGGAGCATGCTATAAATGTTTCCAGAGTGAAGCGATACATCACAGCTCATGGTTGCTCCCACTGAGAAAGATCCAAGCTCTGGCACCTTCCAGGGACACCCTTATGAAACGCAATCTACTGGCACCGGCACAATCAAACACATATTGTTCCCAGGTATAAAATTGGCCACCGGTGAATTAATACTGAGTGCTTTGCTCTTAGGAAGCTCTTCCATATGTCAGTCTTAAAATGATTTTCTTTTTAAAAAAAGGGGGGTTAGCATCGTCATCCCTACCCTGCAGGAGGGAAACTGAGGCAGCGGCAGTCCAGTCGTTGCTGCTCTGCCTGTCAGTTGACCACCGACATGGTCTTCCTGGTGAGACCCTACACACAAGTATGACTTTGTATATAGGAAAACTTTCTGCAGATATTCAGTGCATTTTCTTAAGGAAATTAAGCTCAAAAGAAACATCACGCCATGTGTACGTGTGTGTATCTGTGTTTTCTACCACCTCCCTAACTTTTAAACGTATTAGCTATTTTCGAGTAAATATGACAGAGGAATAGAGGTTCATGATGTTTCTGTCATTTCCTGTCTATCGCAGCTGAGGAGAAAGTCCCCACAAGTGACCTGTGTGAAGCTCGCAGCACCGTCGCGTACTCCATTAGACGTCAGAGCCGCAGCACAGGCTGGTGGGGAGGGAGACAGAGGAGCCTCAATGACATGAAGAGTCTCAAACAAAACTCACAGTCACCCACGAGACACGAAACTGCAGGAAACCAGCCAGCTTAGGGATGGATATTCACGTAACTATTGGTTTATTTCCTCCTGATTTTTCTGAATTATTATTTTTTTGTCTGTACATGGGGGTGGGGAGGTGAGCCTCCAATGCCCTGCGCAAACCCCCCCGAACGGAGGGTGGGAGAGGGAGCCAAGGCACCGAGAACATCAGGCAAAATGCCCCAATTTACGGGAGAGTAGCTGAGATGAGAGGGAACCCTTTCCTCCCCATTGACAGCCTGTAACCATGCCCCTTTGTCTGGCCTGACATCATCTCATGTGGAATTACATCAGTTTTTTTATACGTGGATTTCATTTAACCATTCAAGTAATATCTGCTTAGGTGTTCCGGAGCTGCATACGAAAGCTCCAGAAAGTTATTTATTTTAGCCCATTTAAAGTGGTTTCGCTTATGTATTCTACAGAGGGGGTTTAGCATGTGAGCTCTTTAGTAAAATCGTTACTGTATTAATGAGACCTAACCTAAAGCCACTAAACATGACTTTAAAGGAATATCTCAAAGCTGCTATTGAGATGGATGGGAGCAGAGAGAACATGTTTGTAAAGTTATACTTAGTCGAATCAAACTGGAACTCATTAAATACAGCAAAATAATTCACTGAATAATTCACTCCGCTTGAATATGAAAGATTTGAAGAACCTTGGGCTGTTTGATTGAAAACCAGCTTATTTTTATGCTCCCGTGTATGTGACAAAGCAAAAATATGAGTTGAAGGTGGAGAGCTCTGCCACCTTGGTGTCAAGGGCCTTCGGTGGAGAAAGGTTCATTAAAACTGAAGTTTGACAAATTCTGATGAGAAAGAAGTCACGCACTTCTGTTGGGGAGGGTAATTAACAACAGCCCGGCTGACTTGGGGATGCAAGGGGGTTTTGGGCACTTGACATCTTCCATGCTGGGGTGGGATGTGACTTCCCCAGGGGCTGCTGGAGGTCCAGTGGAGCTCTGAGGGTGGTGTTGGCTAAGGATCTTGGGTCAGCTCGGACTCACTGCGCATACCCGTGGGAGACTCCTCTTTACCAAGCCAGGCTTTGAGAGTGATGGTGGGGAGTAGTAACCACACAACACATGATCAGAGGGCTGGAGCCCCTCTCCTGTGAAGACAGGCTGAGAGAGTTGAGGTTGTTCAGCCTGGAGAAGAGAAGGCTCCGGGGAGACCTTATAGTGTCTTTCCAGGCACTAGACACTAAGAAAGCTGGGGAGGGGCAGTTTGCAAGGGCATGGAGCGATAAGATGAGGGGCAATGGTTTTAAACTAGAACAGGGCAGGTTTAGATTAGACATTAGGAAGAAGTTCTTTACACTAAGGGCTGTGAGACACTGGCCCAGGTTGCCCAGAGAGGGGGTGGAGGCCCCATCCCTGGAGACATTCAAGGCCGGGCTGGATGAGGCTCTGAGCAACCTGATCTAGTTGAAGATGTCCCTGCTTCCTGAAGGGGGCTTGGACTAGATGGCCTTTAGAGGTTCCTTCCAACCCAACACATTCTGTGATTCTATTCTATGATTCTATGATATTTTGGCTTGTCCTCTAAGTCATGCCTGTCCCCAGGCACCCTCAGCTGTGACGAGGAGCCGGCCAGCCCCGCGCGGGGCTGTGAGCACACGGGTCCGTGTTGCATCTTTTTCTCCTTGCCAAGCCAGAGAGCAGCTCCAAGTGCAGATGAGGTTTACGAGGGGATACGGGCTCGCCGAGACGACGGCTGCCTCCGGCAGCCTGCGTGCCGGGAGTGCCGTGCCCCCGCCATCCGCCTTCCCCAAGCAGGGGGAGCAGTCTGCTCTTGAAGTGAGGAAAAAATGCTATTACCCTTCTGCACAAGTTTGTAGACCAAATTTCAGATCCGGTCCTAGCTGCGAAGACATCCTTTCAACTTAGGAAATGCTCATCCTTGTTTTACGTATGAGAAAACTCTGGCAGAGGTAAGGTGGCCAGTTCAGGATGTATCTTCTCTCCGTGCCCCACTCCTCCTTTAACCCCCTTCAAGCCACCAGCGAGGTGACTCCACAATCCGCTCAGGAATCTCCCAGCAAAAGAAAAAGCTTTAAACAAAATACAATTTTACAGTTCATTTCAGTTAATCACAGAGTCTATGTTCCAAAATGATCTTCTCAGCATTGCCTATGGAGGGAAGCAATGGCTGATTGGCATTCCATTACTAAACAGCTAAGCCATTCATAATGCAAAAAAACAGACTTGATGGAAAGATTTGATTCAGTTTTCAAGCTAGACTAATTCAAAACCCAGTGCTCTATAAATCAGAGCAAATGTTCTTTATAAAAAAAATATAGCCAGAGCCCATGTGCAGTATCAGATCTATGATTTATGCCTGTATCCCATTAAACTGAAGGACAAGTGAGGGGAGCACGGGGCTGCCACTGAATACTAGATTCCCGTCTGCCCTATAATAAACATGTTCAGTGACTGCGGAAATAGCCTCGATGTCTGAGGGACATTTGGGGACATTATGTTTTCCTTCAGGGAGGGGGCACGGCTAAACCCTGCCCTCCTATTGCTGCCTGTGGGGACGGCAAAGCCTGTGGAGGGGCAAAGGATGGAGTGGAGCAGCTAGCGTGCCTCATAGCACCATGGCCACGCAGACGAGCTCCAGGCACGGCTGCTCCCAAGGCAGGCAGCGCTCACGCACAGAGACAGCACCCCGTGCACTGCTGTGTGCACTCACCGAGGATGCTGCGGGCTGCAGACCCACACGCTGATGTGGCTTTTGGGGGCTATCACAGTTCTCCATCCTCAGTACAAGTTATTAACTAGTTCCAGCTCTGCTGAAACCCTTAGTTTTCCCTCCTTGGTTGTACCACTGAAGAGTGCCCTGCTTGCAGAAAGCAGAGGAAAACACCATTTCTCAACACGCTGACACTAAGCAGCAGCTTAGAGAAGGGCTGGTGGGTGGGATATCTCCTCTGAGCAGCTCTCGGCTCGTGGCATGTCCTGAAGAAATTTTTCACTCTGAGGGCGGTGAGCCCCTGGCCCAGGTTGCCCAGAGAAGCTGTGGCTGCCCCATCCCTGGAGGGGTTCAAGGCCAGGTTGGACGGGGCTTGGAGCAACCTGGGCTGGTGGGAGGTGTCCCTGCCCAGGGCAGGGGGTGGCATTGGATGAGCTTTAAGGTCCCTTCCAACGCGAACCATTCTATGATTCTATGATTGATAGACACGCAGACATCGGTGTTCTGCCTAAGGAGAGCCTGGGTGGGAAGCCCTGGGATCCCACACCAGTCTCCAAGTCCAGCTGCATGGGTGAAACCATGCACTGCTCTGACCACGGGCACATGTACCCTGCTCTCCTCCGTCCTCTTCGCTGTTGAACACTGGTGTGAGTTGTGCTGGTTGTTTCACACTGGAAACCAGACTTGTCCAAAGCTGGTAAGTTAAAGTCTGATATCCTGAAGAGCTGATTAAGGAATGAAATAGCAGTAATTTCAATGGAAAAATTGCAAGAGAACAAAGTCCAAAATTTACAGGATGGAGCATCCCTTCCTGCAGAGCATGCCTGCTGTCTGATCTCCAGCACCTTCATGCCCCAGCGCGGGAGCTGAACTGCAGAGATGCCGAGCAGCTTATCCTGGTGATGTTTGTCAGAGGGAGGATTTGACCCAGGCGTGCTCACCCCCAAGCTACAGCAGAACAAAGCTAGCCCGGAAAATGCCTTAAATTGATTTCCTTCCCCCTGAACTTCCCCATCTGATGGCAGCTTCATCATTCTTTGAAAGCCCAACATCTTTTTCAACCTTGGCACGGTGAGCGGTGTTGCAGGCTGCACCAAATCCCTGGGTTTGGGTTTTTTTGCTGCTCCACAGGAATGAATTTTGGAAGTAGACCTTGCTGCCTGTATCCTGATATTGTTTACTTTCTCCATAGTTCATAAAGTATCGGGTGGAGCCGGGGGCTGTTAACATCTGTTGGCAATCTAGAGCTCGTAGGGAAAAGGATGCTATCTTTCAGGAACCGTCACTGACATTTTAAAAGCCATGTCTGAAATCCCCAAACAATTAAGAGGCATCTTTTTTACATTCCTTCCCTATCTGAGGCATTACGCAGTCAAGGCACCAGCTGAGAAGTACATGTTGATCTTGACAGGAAAAGCTACGATTAATGAATAATGGAGCACCAGCAATATATAACTTGCAGGCGGAGCCATCATAATTCAATCCAAACAGTAATATCAGGGTCTTTTCTTGGAGGAGTCTAAGCAGCAGTTAAATATTAAATAAAAAAGATGACATTTTATTTTATTTTCCTTTGGCAATTCTGCATCTCCTGATTCAAAGAAGCATAAGGTAGAAAGTGCCACCTCAGAAGGGAAAGGAAAGTTTAAATGCAAATTCATCTGCCCCCAGTCTGGGCTATAAAAGTGCTTAATGGGGGATGAGGAGAACAGGTCTGGGGCACTCTGCTGCTCTTTCTGGACTGATTTACCACCTGGATTTGTGCCCTTTGTCTTTCTGTCATCATTCAAATTGCTGGGGTTGTTCGAGGAAAAAGCTTCAAACTTTTCTTCCTGGTTTTTGTGTGTGTGTGAAGATGGGTCCTTTAAAAAACCCCAGTGATCCACAACCTGCACAGAAACCTTGGTCAGTCATCCTGAGTTGAAGCAGATTTAACAGCTGAATGCAATGGGTCTTGCTTGCGCTGAATATGGCCTTTTTTTTTTTTTCTTTTCACTTCTACTTCTCTGAAGTTCGGCTTCTTTGCAATGCCCCAAAGGCGCCTCCTTGCTGCCCCACTGCCCCCGAGGTGAGCCTGAATTTCATCTCTCTGTTTCAGGCCATCGCGTTTCAAATCGCCCCTCGCACCCCTTGGGCCGTGGCTGGGTCCTGGCCCCCTCTTCCACCCCCACTTCTTGCTATTAGAGCAGAATCCCCCGCCGCCGCCTCTCTGCACCTCTTCACCTCATTGACTCCTCATCTCTTCCCAAATCTCACATCATCCCTTCCCAGGCACCGTCCCTCTTCCCCTCTTCCTGGCATTAGGGCTGAACAATTTCATTAATTCCCCCAAGTGCTGCCCACTTCACTGCCTTCGCTAACGACTCCATCAAGCATCTCCTGACATCTGGTATTTAACTCTCCTGACCGTTTTCACACGCATTTTGCACGTGAGCTTTGCTGACCCAGCCACGGCTGTGCTGCCTGGGTCAGATCTCAAGGTGACCCTCTCAGCAGCCACCCTCCTTGCATTAGTATTTATTAAATAAATTGTGGTGACACCTCCGTCACTGACCACAACTCCCCTCTGCGCTAAGTGTTGTACAAAAATACCCAGAAATCACAGAATCACATAATGGCAGGGGTTGGAAGGGACCTTTGGAGATCATCTAGTCCAACCCCCTGCCAGATCAGGGTCACCTAGTGGTGCTCCCTGCAAGGAACTGTGAGGACCAGGAGAAGAAATGGGGAGGACAAGGACTTCAGGCGAAGCAATGGGTACCTGATGGGCTGTGGGTGCAGGATACTTGTATTCACCCCCTCTGTATAATTCTCGTTCTTCAAATGTTTGGTAAATGCATGGAATTAACTCTTGGTTAGTTGTTTTTCAGCTGGAAGAGCAAAGCCTCTACTTCTTGTCTGGATGGTGCCAGGCTCTGCTGCCAGCCAGAAGGGTTTTTCTGAGAGAAGTGGAGGGCAGGCCGTGGGGATGCTCGGTAGAGCTGCCGAGAGCATTCCTGGCGTGGGAGACAAAGCCTCAATTCATGCGAAAATCTGTTCTGCTGTGAGCTGAGCCCAAGCCCGCTCCCAAGGATCCAACGGGATGCCCAGTGACCCGTGAACGCAGCCCACCCTTCATATGGGAGGACACCATGGCCTGGCATGGAAGGAGCTGTCTGGGAGCTGTGTGTGGGGGACCAACACCCAGCATCTCCCCAAGCATCACCGACGTGGTCCCCATGGTGCCATCACAGGTATGGGCTTGGAGGCTGCCCTGGCCAGAGGGATGCTCTGCAGCACCTTGCTGGCGCTGCCCAAGTCCCCAGGTGTGTTCCCGTTGCAGTGTCCTCATAGCAGCCACCTTGCATCACGATAACCCCCCTCGTGCTCTGCTCCGGCCACGTGAGACAGGACAAGTGGTGAGTGCCAGCCCAGAGCACCGGATTTCCCAACTGGGGAGTCAAAAGATGGTGTGGGAAAAGAAATGGGGAAAGCTGAGCTGATGTGGCTGAGCTCACGCTGCAGGTTAGGGCTGGGGCAGGGAGCGGATTGGTCCTTGAACTCCGCAAGTAAAAAGCTTTCAGGCATTTCTGAGCCCCGCGGTGAGAAACGCCTGCAGAAATCTCTGTCGCTCTCTCCAGCAGCAGAGAGGGTTGCATTTCAGGATTGAAGTCCCATACAATAACAGAGCCGATCCATCAGATAAGGGAGACAAACAGGAAAGGGAAGAGGTATGTATCTCAAATTCTGCTGGAATGGCGTGCTTTATTCATGAGACAACACTGCCTCCGCAGCAATGCCGACTGCGCTAAAGCTGCACAGCGAAAAAAAACCGCTCAATGAAAAGTTACAAAACAGAGGCATTTAAGTGGAAGGACTTAGAGAAACAACAGCACAGCTAAGCAAATAGCGCCATGCATTTAGCAAAGGCCTCATCAGCCCCCACGGCCAGCAGGCGAGACAATGCCCAACAGAAAACAAACACAGTTAATCTGCAGTTCAGGCCATTTTTCTGACTTTCCAGCAGACCTGCCCCATGAGCAGCTTTTGTTTCCTTCCACGTTTCTTTGCCAGCCACCCGTGGAAGGCGCATTAACTTTCCAAACCCCCCCTTCACAAAAGGACAATATTTTACCAATCAGCTTTTCTTTGGAAATAAGTTCTGCTTTCAAAATCAAAGGATTTTGTTGTTTTTTTTTTTTTTTTCCCTAATGATTTAAAGTCTGCAGCATTTTTGGAGGGGGTGGGGAAGAACGGATAGCGGTGGAAAAACACATTGTCAGGATTTAATTCTGTCCAGATAAGAGAACTGCACTAAATCATTTCCAAAAAGAGAGCAAAGGTTAAGATAAGGCTCTGTGCTCTTCAAAACTATCTCACTAATTCCATTAGAGAGAGAACTGGTAAAATGCAAGCAGCTGAAGATGGAGCGAAATAGATTTTCCTGGGAGTTTAACATAATTTTTGTCTCAATGGAATTAGAAGGAACTCTCTTAACAGGCTTTTCTTCCCCAAGGAAAAAAAGACATGAACAGTCAGCCCGAAGACATACAACTTACAACCTCTTACATGGTTTGCCCATAAACCCTTGCCTGCTTGCTGCGACACAGCCACTGAGGCTGTGGGGATGCTTTTGTGCCAAGCGAGCCCTCGGGATCCAGCTCTGGGCATCCTCCTCCGGATGCCCCATCCCTGGAGGGGTTCAAGGCCAGGTTGGACGGGGCTTGGAGCAACCTGGGCTGGTGGGAGGTGTCCCTGCCCAGGGCAGGGGGTGGCACTGGATGGTCTTTAAGGTCCCTTCCAACACAAACCATTCTATGATTCTAGCGGTTCCTCTGCTGCCGGGGCAGGGCAGCTCCGTGGCCAGGCATAGACATGGTTTATGGCCTTTAGAGAGGGGACTGTGCTCCGGAGGTCTCCCTACAAGGCTGGAACTTGTTAAGCTTTTGACAGAGTGGGGTTTTTTTTATTATTTTTTTTTTTTTCCCATGAGATCTGCCTTCTTCCTGCTGCAAATTTCAATATTTCATTGGGAAAACAAAAAATCCTTGGCTTTCGGTTGACATTTTATTTGTTTTCAAGCAGGATGTTGTGCCAAAATGTTGACATGTTTCCAATGAAATTGAAAGCTCCTCTTGCTTAAGTTGTTTGCGAATCACTGTTCCCTTCCCTTTACCAGTTCGGGCTACCTCTATCCTGAACCTGATTTCCACAGACCAATAAAGGAAATAACTGCTGTGCCCAAGGCTATTTAAAACTCACTCCATGACGCACGAGTCACTCACAAAATCTGCAGACAGCACGCACAATTTAGCTGCCCAGCTCTCCTTGCACTGCTGAGAGCAGGACGTAGGAGGTCTCTCCCATTGCGTCCCCTTCCCTGGATTTGGGCCCCGAGAAAGACATTGAGGTGTTGGAGCGTGTCCAGAGAAGGGCAACGGAGCTGGTAGGGGGTCTGGAGCAGGAGTCTGGTGAGGAGCGGCTGAGGGAGCTGGGGGTGTTCAGCCTGGAGAAGAGGAGGCTGAGGGGAGACCTTCTCGCTCTCTGCAACTCCCTGAAAGGAGGGGGTAGCCGGGGGGGTTGGGCTCTTCTCTCACATAACAAGCAATAGGACAAGGGGAAACTGCCTCAAGTTGTGCCAGGGCAGGTTTAGATTGGATATTTGGAGAAATTTCTTCACTGAAAGGGTTGTCAAGCATTGGAACAGGCTGCCCAGGGCAGTGGTGGAGTTGCCATCCCTGGGGGTATTTAAAAGCCGGGCAGACGTGGTGCTGAGGGACATGGATTAGTGGTAACTTGGCAGTGCTGGGTTAACGGTTGGACCTGATGATCTTAAAGGTCTCTTCCAACCATAATGATTCTATGTTTCTATTCTATGATTCTGTTCTATCATCTTCCTGGCCATACGTCCCACTGAGTCCCGCTCAGGCTGCTGCACTGCCTTGTCCCAGTGGCTGGAGAGCCGAGGAGCCCAGGTCCTATTGACTTGCAAGTGGCTTAACTGGATGCCTCCTGTGAATAGTGTGGCAACAAGGGTTTGCAGAAATACTTCCTTTTGTTTTTCTTTTCTTGTTTTTTAGAGTTTCCAAGGTGTTACCCCACTGAAGGGAAGCATCATAACTTCTTTCCTTGAGCCACGGAAAGACCAAAGTGAGTAGGAAAGCAGGAAGAAAGCAGTTGAGTCTGGAGATGCCCTACCCACGAGGACTACCTCACTCCTTCCAAAGCAGCATCATCTCAAGCCTCCATCCATCCATCCATCCATCCATCCATCCATCCATCATCAGCACTTTCATCCACCAGCACTCTTGGCAAGCCAGCAAGGACGGGCACATCCCCGGTGGTGCAGAGGTAGGAGGGGGTGTTGAAGTAAAGCAGCCCACTTTCACAGCAGGCTGTGAAAAAGACGGGAGGCTGCCCTATGCTTTTGGGGGACAGTATGAAAATTTGGCCCCTCAAATTGTCTCTAGAGAGAGTTCACCAGCAGCATTAGTGGTATCTCAGCACAGAGAGGCTCTGGGCTATGAAAAGGCTTACGCTGTACCAAGAGAAATCTCATTTCTAACCACCATCTATAAGGCTCTAGATGTAAGAATCGTAACACGGATTAAGCTGAACTTTTAAAACACATTTCAAGCAAGCATCTGAAAGCATTTTGCAAACAAACACGAAGGTGTTAAGCTTCACAGCAACTAGGTGAAGAAGATGAATACTTGTCTTCTAATTAGAGATTCAGAGAAGCGGAAGCATAAGAAATAGGACTGATTCAGCTTGGCAGAAAGTGAATGTTGAAACCTAATTTTTGGAGTTAGATGGATTTGCTGGGGAATAGGAACATGTGCAAACATGCTGAGCTATGGACTTTGGGATTTTTGGAGCTGGCTAAGGGAATTAGGTACCCATTGACATATAGGGAATTAGAAAAGTAATACTTATAGCTTAACTTGAGGTCCATGTCAGCCCAACATCCTCATGCACAGGATGGGATTTGCATGTGGTTTTGGGATGGTACTTTATGACCAGGTTCCTCGAGGCCAGCAAACCATAAGAGCCCATTGCTAACTGGTATCTCCAGGGCTGCCAGGTTCCTTATGGGATGACTGCGAGGAGGGAAGTCTTGTGGCACAGACCCAGAGTGGGACCCCCACCCAGGATCAGGTGTCCTGGAAGGTCAGATATTCTTGCTATGGAGAACATCTTGTTGGTCCAGCCTGGAGCCCCTCCATGCTCTGGTTATGTTTGGCAAGCATGTGCCCAAAAGCAGATGTCTGAGATTAGAAGGCAGCCTGATCAAATCTGCTCAAATGGCACAAAGTCCTTGAGATATCTCTGCTGCAGTTTTCCTAAAGGCTGTCTGTCTGGCAGGACAGCCCGGCATCATCCATCGTTGTCCTCTTAGCACCCTCCAAGAGGGTGGGGAGGTAGCGGAGAGCAATTCCTAACAGGAGGCGCCAGTGTGAGGCATAGCATGGGTGCTCTGAGTGAGCTGCCCTTTGCAGGACCCTGTCCGCTTCCCACACCTGAGCTCCACTCCTTTCTTCTTGTAGGAGAAATTGGGCTACACTACAAAGGAAAAATCAGTCCAAACTCTTATCAAAAAGAGAGGCCCCAGAGCTGTTTTCCATTAGCTGCCATTTCTAAACAGAGTCAGAGAGGGGGAAAAAAATCAAAACAAGGTCTATAACCACTGTAGAGCTTGTCCTGACAGCTTTCCACTTCCTACCCGGGACTGCATCATCCCTCCGTCCCAGTTCTTCCTGCTGTTACTCACAGAGGTGCCCGTCACCTCCAAAAGGGATGGTGGCAGGAGGGGAGAGTTATTACTTGTGGTAGTAACACAGCAAGTAGGGCTTGTTCTGCAAAATGAAATCTCTCTCTGCCATCCACATTCATGTATCACCCTCTCCATATCAGCGTCTCCACTCTCACAAGCAACCAGGAGATGAAAGCAGCAGTGTCCCTGCAGCGCCTTCCACCAGTGCTGATGTCCCCATTGCTAAAGGCAACGTCACACATGTCACCTCTGGGATTGCCAGAGGAGCACCTCAGTGGACAGGTAAGACCTGGGCATCTGCTTCACCTCTGTGCTTGCCCCAGCAAGAGGGGCACAGTTGTCTCTTTGCTTGAGCGGGGGACAAGGACATGAGCTGCAGTGATGAACGGGGAGTGTGGACTGATGGTGTGACTTACTGAGCTCAATGTCCCCCCGGACAAAGCAAGGGGAAGAACTGGAGATTGTCCCCTGCAGTCAGAGCCCTGTCTCACTGGAGACTCCGTGGTGCTGATCCCGGTATTTAGGGTGTGAACCCTTGCCCATTCCAGCCTTGTGACCATGTGGCTTCGTGTTCCCTCATCCCAGACTTCTCTAGTGTCCGCCCGACTGGGAGCAGCTGTGGTGTCCGATCTGGTCTGGGAGCAGACGGTCGAGGTTCTGCTGACAGGAGCGTGTGACGTGATGCTGGTATGGACCTGGGGCTTTACAGCGCTTTTGTGATGGCAATTGGAAAACCAGATCAATCTGGCTGGGTGTAAATGTTTCAGAAACACAGGTATTTAATCAAAAAATTTCCTTTTGTTCCCATCTGCTTCTTCCCTTCATGATTTGTCCTCAGACACTGAGCTGACCTTACCAGCAGCCACTATTATGCCCCTCTGTAAGACAGGAACAGACAGCTTGGAGGGGGCTGGTCTGAAAAATAACCTCCATGCCATGTGCAGAATATGTTCTCCCTCTCAGCACAGGTGCTTAAGAGCACCCTTCCCTATCCCCAGAGTGCTGCGGGGAGAAATGACTTAAAAATGGCTTAGCATGGAGCTCAGAAAGGTGGAGAAGGACTTTTGGGAAGCACCGAGTGCTGTGGCAGCATCTGTCCTCCCCTTTTCTCCGGCACTCCTGGTCCTCAGGAGCCCTTTGGGCTGGAAAAACACCCAAAACTCAATCACGAGGCCACAGCTTTGGTGGGAAGCTCTGGCTGAAATTAAGCCAAGCGCAGCTTTTGGGCTGGGCTCCAGCCAGTCCCGGTCAGGCTTTGTCAGAGCTTGGTCCCTCATGTCCTCTGTCGCTTCTGCAAAGCCCTTACCCAGAGATGCCAAAGCACAAAAAAAAATCACAGCACGGGCTCTCACATCACTGTTTGCTCTCCAAGAGCAGGGAGATTTCAACCTTCTGCCTTCTCCAGGGGAAACAGGAGAGAGAGAAGGGGACTCTGGGCTGGTCCCTCGGTAACCCTGCTTGGGAGCGCTCCTGGGGAACCAAGATAGCCAGGACCTCGGGGACCTGAGCCAAACCAAACGGGTGCCTCACCAAAACAACATAATTCATCTGCGCAGCAGTTCGGGGGAATCAGGTGTTAATGGGGTGTCACATTTGTCTGGCTGACAGCTGGCGTCACCGATAAGAATTAATCAGCTATAAATAAATAAATAATGATAAAACACCCCCAATATCTACTAACAAGGCTATTTGCGCATTTATTTTATTTTATTTTTTTTTTAGTGTTCCTCTTATCTTACACAGAGGAGGGGGAAAAAACCAGCAAGGAAGATAAAAATGTTGGGTAAATCCAGCATGGCTGGATTACACTATTGGACCTGAGTATTTCGGTGCTATGGAGCAGACATCTGCTTCGTGCTCCTGGCTGATAGCAAGCACAGGCAGCTTTATCACTAGTTTGGTTTCCAGGCAAATATTTTTTCAAGTGCAAGCAGGGTCTTTCAAAGCCTTGCACATGCACATGCACATAGGACGTGCACAAATAATCTGTTTCCGCAAGATTTGTGCTGGAGTCAGGCTGGACTGAAGGGAGGTGGGGTTCTCCTAAGAATGGTTGTTAGCAAGCTGCAAGCTAATCAATAGTCTTGATGAAGATGCAGTGGGTTTCTGTAATCTGGAGTTTCTGATTTTGTCATAAATAGAAATAATTGATCATCCATCAGCTAACATGGTTGTAAAGGATATTGTAGATGCTCTGTGGGCATTTGTTCTTCCAGGCAGATGACTTTGCCTATAAACCCAAGCTAGATCCACATCAGGGATCCATCATACCTGCCCTGGTCAAAACAGGAGGTGATGCTGAGTCTGGTGCTGGTGCCTGTTGTCCCTCCATGCAACCACCTCTTGCTCTGATGATGTGCCATGGGGATGGGGAAGCAGCTGAGCTTGGGGGTGGATGTGCAGGTGGTAGATGGGATTCACACATTCGTGGTGGTTGCAAGTGCCTCCCCACAGGCCCTCTCCTCTGAGGGACATCTCTCCAGCCTGTGGTGGGTGACAGTGGTGGCCTTCATCTGTGCTCACCATTACCCCTGCCATACTATGCTGGGAGCAAACACTGCATCACCCACTGACGGGACATGGTTGTCACTTGGCTTTATTTCTCTTTTCTCATTCCCCCCTGGCAGGGCATGTTTTCACAATTTTATCCTCATTTAGGGTGAGAAAATTCCCTTTGCGCACCAGAGGAGAGGGTTTGTATGAGAAGGCACGACGACGGCAAGCTATTTTTAAAAACTGCAAAAAGAATCCATGACTAAACTGAAAGTATGGTGGGACCTTGGCCAGGATGACCAAGTCACAGCTGATGTCTTGGAAACTTTGCATGAGGCCTTACGCGACCTCCAGTTAAAGCTCATCGCTCTCTGGTCTGTGGCAGTAAGTCCTGTGCTCACTGATTCATGGGGGAAAGGCTCCCTCTGACCCATCAAAATTCCCTGGACTACTCTCCATCTTCTTTGGTGACCCTCCGTTCATTTCCTGGGCTGCTCTGGGAGGATGCAGCTCCTGTAGGATCCTTTAGCCACCCTTAGCTTTAACAGTTTTTCTAAGCAAAGCCACATTTCTAAACGTTCAATGCAGCTTACTGTATTTTCACGCAAATATCAATGGGATCTCGTCTGTTAAAATCCCATCTATTTGAGCATATAATTTTCCCGGAGTCAGAATCTATTAGTGAAATCTCAGCCCGTGTGACAAGATAACAGAATCCTCAAATTAAATAGGGTTTCGACAATTACAGCTTCCCCCTTTCTTTCCCAGCATTAACACCATAAACGCTGCTGTCAGACAAGATAAGATCTGAATTCTCTCCTGACAAGGCAAATGTTATCAGAGATCAGTTAATTACACACTGGATTTCAACAGAGGCAAATAAACCCCCTGCGGGTTAGTGTGAAAACTGCTGTCTTCCCACCAGCTTTTCCCTGGGCCACCGGGCACGCGTCCCCCATCCATCCCTCCCTCACCACCACGCTAAGGAAACGGGATCCGTATTTTCTGCCTGGGTTTAGACCTTTCCCCAGGCTAAAAGGGGTGCCATAGGATGAGGGGTAACGGTCCCAAACTGAAAGAGGGGAGATTTAGATGAGATCTGAGGAGGAAATTCTTTGCTGTGAGGGCGGTGAGCCCCTGTCCCAGGTTGCCCAGAGAAGCTGTGGCTGCCCCATCCCTGGAGGGGTTCAAGGCCAGGTTGGACGGGGCTTGGAGCAACCTGGTCTGGTGGGAGGTGTCCCTGCCCAGGGCAGGGTGGTGGGACTAGATGATCTTTAAGGTGCCTTCCAACCCAAACCATTCTATGATTCTATGAGAGATGGGAACTGATGCTCAGCAGAGGTCTGGTCCCAAGGTGGAGGTCTGGAGAGACATCTGATCTGACGCTGCAGCACGAACGGAGGTAATGCCTCGGGGACACCAACTCTGCTGTGTAGATTGGGTTTGCCAAGGGATTAAGCACTGCTTATTCAGCCCCGTATACAAATGCAATGTCTTTTCAGCACTCGCTCTGAGTTTACCTAGGTGTAATCCAGTAGCTACAACAGGTATAAATTTTAGGGAAATAAAGTAACTGCCTTCTCTTCTCCTGCACTCAGCAGGGTCTCCACCACTTTTTCTGAATCTAACTTCTTTCTCTTCAGAATGTTTCACTCTGAATTTTCTTCCTCCAACTCAGGATACGTCTCAGCCTGCTTTCAGGAAGGAAGACCAATTATTACTTCTATTTTTCTTTTTTTTAATTGTTTCCTGACAGGAAATGGCAGAATGGACTCTTGCCTTCTTGCATCCTGTAGCTGTCTCTCTCCGACTATGATTTTTTTCTTCCCCTTGTTTGTATTTGTAAGTAAGTTTTTTATACCTCATTTTGAATGGCAGCCTGTGTTGTATGGGGGATGTTTCTTAGGTTGGTGTGAGCTTGCACAGTGCTGTATTCAGATCTTCTACTGCAGCACTGCAGGTGGATGGGACGCTTACTACTGATACAGGCCAAGAGACTGATGGGGACATTAGAAACCTACTCTAAAGAGCTGTCAAACAACAGCTTGTTGTAGAGCCCATAGCAAGAAACAGGGGCCAAAGTCAGAAAATTGTATGTAGATATGTCTCTTCACTGCACTATCATATTCAGTCCTGTATGGTAACTACTCTGAATTGCTTATTTTTTACTTAAACACAGATACCACCGATGATGTTGTGAATGCAGCCCATCGTGGGGATTACACTAGCTAAAGATATGGCCCAAATCACCTTGTCTCGCTGGAGAATGGCTTTGTTGCTTCTCTCCTTATCGCCAAAGTCATGCCTGTCGCTACCAGCTCTCTCTTTTTTCCTGTTCTGTTTCTTTCTGTCCTGCAAACGTATGCAGGGTGCTCCTGCGAATGGCAGGGTTTACTCAACTGCTGATAACTCCAATCTAGTCTAACAAAGGAGTAAATGCACAATGACATCTCTTGCGCAAAGAGCTGTCATAAAGTGCGGCTGGCAATCCAAGTGGTATAAATGCTCTTTCGATTAAGTGCCTCATTGAGGTAAGTTGATGATGCTCCATTAGGCTGAAGTGATAGACTTCTAGTTCTTGACACAATCGGTGGGGAGAGGGATTCGGTGCTGGAGCAGGCAGCGCTACAATCTTGCTTTCTCTACTCTCCTGCAATTCTCTTCACTCCAGGGTGATCTATTGCAACTTTCTCACTCCTGCACAGGGGAAGGCTCTTTACGCCCCATTGTTCTGCGTGGGGCTCAGGGCTGGACACAGCACCCTGACTGGGCTTCTGGAGGCCAGAAACATGTTGGGGAAGCCCCACCATGGATTGGAGCATGGTGATATCTCAGCAACATGACAGGACTGGCAGGGGTACAGCACTTGGGCTTCTTGACTCATTCCTTCCCTCCCTCCTCCCTCCACCTCGAGATCTGCCATCCCATTTCTTGCAGCACATCCTCCCCTGGACTGGCCTTTCTGGAGGACAGAGGTCTTGGTGCAGCTTTTGGCGTGCCAGGATTTGCATCAAATTTGCTGATGTGTGTTTCTTACACTGCAATAAAAGAAGCTGTACCCCTGCACCTAAGTATAATAAATAATGCCTACATTTTGAGCTTGTTGCTACATCTTTCATTTCGTTCAGGAGAAAAAGGAAGGAAGGAAGGAAGGAAGGAAGGAAGGAAGGAAGGAAGGAAGGAAGACAAAAACCAGTGCTTGCAGGAGAAGCTGATACCCAACTGTCTGCCCACCACTGGTCCTGAGGCTCAATGAGTTGCGAGTTGTTTCAGACGCAGGGCAGAGGGCAGATACCCACGGCCCCTGAAGAGCCCGTTGTCTCGGGAGGGCAATGGGCTGGTTTCCAATCCCTGCTCCGGATCTGGCAGTAGAAAGAGTTTGGCCTGGGTCTTCCAAAATCTGGTGACTGCTCTCACTATGCTCCTTGGGAGAAGGGCTCTCACAGCTATCGTCATGGTATGTTTTGCCTGAGGAGGGACTGGCTTGGCTTAGATGGCCGGGTCAGTGATTAAGAACCAAGCATGGAGAGGCANGAAAGAAAGAAAGAAAGAAAGAAAGAAAGAAAGAAAGAAAGAAAACACAGATGATAATTTATGGATCCAGGATGCAGTGAGGGTCCTTGCTGTGGCAATAGTGATCGCTGAGGACTGGTCCCCTACTTTCTACTCAAGGAACTGGTGTCCCTGTGGTTAAGCTTTGCCTGAAGGAGGTCCTCCATCTCTGTGCTAGGATTACCTTAGGTGCAACCAAGCCCAGCCCAAGTCAAGAAAGAAATTAAGATTCTTATTATTTAAATAGGAGCCAACTGCATGAGAATGAAAGATGGTGGTTCCCCCACTATTAATTACTTCAGTTTTACTTGTGATTGGTGACAGTTACTCTCATGCCTGCTGGGACATGGGAGGAGCTCCATCCATCACAGACCTGTTAGTGGTGCACAATGGGAAAGGCACCATTGCTGCCTGATTTCTCTTTTCCATTCCACACGCAGAGCGCTTTCTCTCCCTTATTAAACAGAGGAAAATAGAAGAACAAATTGGAATATGTAAAATGCTTGTTACTTGCATTTTCCACCTGGCTGGTATTTCCTGATAGGCTGCTTGTGGGGTGTCCATTATTGTTATTCACCACAGATAGCTATTATTATTTTTGTTACTTCCTTATTGAACACAAAGGTACCCTCTCACCCTGATAAAATAAGATGCGATTGCTTTCGTGGTTAACAAATCCCAAGCAAGTGCCATATTGGCTCAACTAGCATGACAGCTTCTTGGCTAGTTGGTGACTCCGAGGGATACATGCGAAGCCATCACTTACTTCTGCTTTAGACCGATATATTTTACACCGAGGCATTAGATGCAGCCATAAAAAAACAGCACTTAATTGCAGAGAAAAACACAGGGCTGGGAATCTAAAAACAAATTCAGGTTTTATTTGCTTGCAGAAAGCAGAAGAGGTGGGTCACTGCCAGTAAATGACTGTGGAGTAACTTGAAGATCCATTCCCTCAGAAGCCTGCCCAGAATTTACACCAAACCCTCTAAGTATGCACTCAAACAGGACTTCCATCACGTCAAACTTGTCAAAAGCAGGTAATGCAGATGAAACACTTTAAAAGGATCTCATTTTCAGGACAAGCTGATCAGTCTTTCCTTGAAAATAAAGCCCTTGTAAAAGATCTTAATTTAAGCAGCCAAAGATTAGGCTGCCCGGAATGATTGCCTGCTTTTGCTGGCGAATTTACTGGCATTTAGCAAGTAGCACAAAGCTGCTGATGGAGTGTCACCGTGCTCCTGAGACCCATCGGGCTGAAAAATATCAACTGAGGGACAAAAAGGAGACCACAGGGCAGGCTGTGGTGAAGACTGCAAATCTCGAAGTTGGACTCTTCCAAAGTGGCACGTCCCAGTTTGTCAAGGCCGAGTGCGGGGCCGTTGTTCCCTGGTCTGGATGGTGACACTGGTCAGGTGAGCACCACCCTTTTGGGAAGAAACCATTTTGGGGACAATCATTATACAACTAGAGGAAATAAAGCTTGAAGATGGTTAGAGGGGTCACTTGCTGTCAGGGTGGACTTAATAGCCTTATGAATTAATTGATCTTCACCTGTAGAGGAGGACCTTGGTCCTTAGAGGTAACAGAGTCCCTACATGACCTTGGCATAGCCCGTCACATCTTTGTCCTGCTCCCTGACATTTAATGCTCCCAGTCTAGAAGGCAAATTGGAGATATTGTCTCCTAAACAGTTGTTTAGGAGAAACTCAAGCAATAGCCGAGTTGGTGCTGGTCCAACTGGAGGGGGGGTCACTTTTTTCAGAAGGGTATAATGTCACCACAGACTGAGGGCTGGGGGAGAAGCTGGTATAAGAGAGGAAAACAGAGGGATAAAAGGAGTAATCAAGGGAGGAAACCAAGTGAACAGAGCCCATTTCCTTGAGGCATTTGAGCTCCTGGTCAACTCTAGTATCAGCAAGCAGCAGGAAGCCTTAGTTATATATTATTTATTTTTGGCCTAAAAAGAAATGTTGCCTTACTTGACAGCTTCTGCCTGGATTTTTATGCCATTTTCTTTTCTTTTCCTTGTTGGCTTTTTGTATTTTTTTTGGTAGGGTGTCTTAACAGAGCCACTCTGTCTCCATTTGCTTTTGTAGACATGGCTTCAAGGCATGACCTTGGTGGTAACACTTGTCATCTGGGAGCTCTGGTAGCCCCAGGCTGGATGCAGGCTCTGCCTTGCCCCAGCCTCCCCTCCTTGCCCCAGCTCTGATCTGCCCGGCACTTTGTATCACAGCCTCGACGTCGAGGGATACTTTGTGCTGCTGATGTGTAAGAGGTAGAGTCGAGCATGTTGCTAGCTGTCCCCGGAGGATAACTTTTCATTATTGATGTGGAAAGTGGAAAATAAAATAGACTATTACACTTTTTATCTTCAGGGAACATTTTTTTTCTCCCCTACCCCCTCCCTTCAGATATGAAAGCATTTCAATTCAGAGAATCATTCTGAGTACAATGAAGAGAAGTCAATTCTGAGAGCAGCAGGCACATTTATTTACAGGGCAGGTGACTTGCAACATGTCTCTGCCATGTATGCTTTTATTATTCCCTGACAATCCCTGAGACAGGACGTCTTGTACCTGGAGTGCCACAGCTGCACTGCTCTTTACAGTCATTAAACCTGGCTTTGAAGTCGTAAGAAATACCCGATTCCTCAAGTTCACATAGGCCTGCAAAAATGGCACATGAGGAAGTTAAACAACATTCCTTGGGTTGAACCACAAGCCAGAGAAAGATCAAAGGACAGTGGGTGAAGAAAATGGAAAAAAACCCAAAATCTTCCTTTAAGGGTACTGGAAGTGCTCTCTGCCTGTCTTCCACCCGCTCCAACTGCTGTGCCACGTGAGGAGAAAGCATCATCCCACATTTTGCAGATGGCAAAGCCCGTGGACATCTGTGCACAGCTGGCATGCAGCGGTGCTCGCATTTGCCAGCGAGCTGGCCAAGTGGAAAATGGGTATTTGTAGGTACAAGCCCTTTGATTTTCCACTGGGAAAAGAACACAGGCAGGCAGAGATGGGAACGTAAATCAGAGCTCACTGATACGGATCCAAGAAAGTTTCCAGATCAATATTTAAAAGAATGAGCTAGTAAAGGAAAAGCACACTCCCACTCTCTCCATCAGCTCTGCACGCCGCTGCTTATCTCATCTGCTGTCTCCTCCCAGGCTTCTCTCTTTCCAAATCTGCAGCACCATCTAGCCCTCTAATCATTTTTCTGTGCTCCGGTCTCACTTCTACAAGGGAAGGATCAGGGCATTTGGCATCCAATGTTGAGACCTCTTTTCACTATCCATGTACAGGAGGCCTGGGAATGAAATTAAGATGAGAGGTGCTGACCCCGTGTTCTGTCCTGCACAGGTGGGTCACGGCTGGTGGAGTTTGTTGCAATCCACTGGGAAAGACTTGGCACCCTGGTAGCTCCAGGTAAGAAGCTGCTGTCGTTTTCCTCTTTGCTTTAGTATTGCTGAAGTCAGGAGAAGAAACATTTGGATGCTATTGAGAGGGTCAATACGTTGTTAAATGTCAGCGTTGGCTGGAACAGCTACAGCTGGTTTAGCCTTTCGGAAAAATCACCCTTGGTGTCATAGCTGCCGTCCCTTCACTACAGTGGGGTGATGCCGCCTAGGGTGATATTACAGCACAAAAAAAAGTCTGAAAACTGACTCAAACATGGAGGGTTACATGAAACTCGCTGGCAGCTTCATTTTACACAGTTTGCCTCTGCCCACTGGGCCAGGGATTTGTAGCTGAAATGCCATCTGTACTTTGTAGGCTCTTATCTCTCTGGTGTGCTGAGATAGCACCTGATTACCATAGTATTGGAGCATCTAGCTCTCTGTGATGTATTCATCCTCGTAGCAAGCCTGGGGATAGGTGAGTGCTATTATCTTCCTTGTACAGATGGGGAACGCTTCACTGTGACCCACATGCCCATGTCAAGGTGCAGTGATACAGAGGGCAATATTCATTTATTAAAAATGTAGCATTTTGTAGTGGGATGGGCATGAAATTCATCTCACTTCGCCAGAAGTCCACCGTATCGCTGTCTCCATAGGAGATGGCTGTCAGGGTCCTTTTGTTCTTGGAGAGAAAGTGGCACTTCCCAGGTGTGGTGCATCTCAGCCAGTTGTGGTTACCTAAACCAGCCCATATGAATTGTGTGCTAGGTATATTTATGTGTGGCCTCTGACTATCGAGGTAGGACCACCATCTACCTTAAAAATATCTAAAGCTGGGTAAGATGAATGCCTTTGCCATTCATTGGAATAAGACTTAGGGGTATTCCTTGTGGATCTTAGGTCTAAGTGACTGGCTTGAAGTGATCTTTGGGCAGCTGGGGACTGAGAGGTTGTTGAACACTGGTGACTCCTCGCAGAGAGTAGATCCCTCACCACAGGGCTGCCCTTCATGATCACAGAATCTGCTCAGATGAGATGAATTTCCCTTTGGAAATACCTTTTCATGCTATTGCCTATTAAGGAGCACCTTAACTTTAAGGCCTAACTTTCAGGTGGGAAGTCTACTTTAATTAGATAGGAAGTTCAACTTACGCATGCACTTCTATTTCTAGAGGTGCCTCCTCATGCTGTGGTGTTCCCGGTAGCACCTTCCTTCAGATGTTTTTGGGCACTATTTCAAAACAAGAATAGCAAAGGACAGGCATGTGAGTGTGGGTGGGAGTTTTCTTTGTGTATACGTGTGTGTTGCGTGTTGATACAGGAACTTTGATGTCATTCAGGCAAGCTTGCCCAGGCAGCAAACTTCACATTTATGTGCAAATGAGGAGACAGTCATATTGAACTGGAGGGAGAGGATGCTAATGAGTGTTCTTCTAGGCTTTAAGGAAAAGATATTGCCCAATGCTGTGGAAAATTAAAATTTGTTTCTAATATGTATGGTAAATTTAATGCTAAAGACCAAAGATAAATGAGGAGAGAGTTTAATCCGAGGTGACCCCATTTTTGCTGGAATGTCATTCGCTATGGTTTTTGCACCCTCTCAGAAAGCGAGAGACACACTAATTAGTTCTTGCATTTTGCACATAAATTATCGCTCCCAAACGTTTAAAGGAGAACATAAGGGATGCTGGGAAAGGCGCTAAGGGAGCTGTCCTGTATCCACAGTGGGATTGCATGGCATCACAAATGGAAGTTCTGATGCTCTAGTGTCACTAGTGATTGTCAGGAGGAAGTCTCTCGGCCTCTGAGTGCTTCTCCTCTTGTTGAGGTGACTACTGCGAGATGTGGTAGAAGAATGGGATTAAATTCAGTTTGGGATGAAAAGATCTCCTTGACTAAACAGGATCTGAAGTGCAAAGAGCTTGGCTGGTCTTAGGGTTCCTTGGGATGGACCCAACTTTCAGCTTTTTCAAAACATAACATACTGCCCTCACTACACAGACATATACAAGGATCCTCTTTTGCATTAAACCGTACGGTCACATAAACTGATCCATCTATCTGAAAAGCTGACTTGCAAAAAATCCCTTGCCAGGCAAAAGATGAAAGCAGAGGACCCCTTCTAGCCTTCATTCTTAGAGGAAGAGACTCAGAAATAACATGATTTATGGAAATTCCCTAGAAAAAGATAAGAGTTTGAGCCTTATATTCCTTAAATTGTTCCCCGTGAGGCTTAAGAAAGATTTTCTGACACGGTGGGTTTCCAGAGCCATGGGAGAGATTCCCCCAAGGCACTGAACTTGCACAGCTCAGTCAAATGCAAAGGACGGCTAAAACTGAGCTCTGAACAGCATCACTAACATGGCTGCACTGCATCCAAAATCGCACGTCCGGCACCGACCCACCGCATCTGTCGCACCGACCTTCGCCTCCCGGTTCACTTGTCAACAGTTCAATTCTCCCGGCCGGTGCCGCGCTGGCGCATGGAAATGAGCCTGTCCTCGGCTGACGGGAGCTCAGCAGAAACTCATCAGCAGATGATCAAAGTTTAGAGTTCAGATGAAAGGCCTCAGAACTTGTCTCAGGGAGGTTGGGGGCCCTTCGTGCCCTGTCGATGGAATTTCATTAGCTTGTAACTATGACAGGTTATAATCAACCTGTCCAATTTTAATCTCTTCCATAGCTGTGCTGCAGATTTTTAATTTTTTTTTATCATTTGCTTTAGTTGACTTGTGAATGTGCCCTGCTGAAAGAAAAGACTCCCTAACCTGTTTCCTCCAGGCAAATGGAAAAGTTCCTCATGCAGCCAGCCAGCCAGCCAGCCAGTGATGTGTTTAAATGTCAGTGCCCAAGAGACAGATGTTAAGGGAATGTGGTTCATCAGAAAGGTTTAATCACTTTTTGTTGGACTACCTAAGAGGAAATGGCATTAAACACCCAGCTTAATTACCTATGTTGTGGTAGCTCCAAAGCGCAAGTTTGATTTGGCCCTTGATGGAAAATGTATCACTTTAGGACCTAGAAAAGGTAAGGAGGACTGTGTCCCAAGAGATTCTTCAGCTGGAGCACAAAGCCCTCCGGTGAAAGAAGTAACTCCATTCAAGCAGAAGGTGTGTTTCAAACGCTTCCTCAGGGTCACTGGGCAGAGGTACGTCTTCTGTCTGCAAAGGAGGTGTGTGAAATGAAGGTGTCACTTTTCTTGTTAGCTCCTGTTCTCACTCCTGATTGCATGGCAAAAGGGACAGGAAAGCCTCAGCACTCCAAAAGCGTGAGTGAGGTGTCTTATTTTGGTTAAAAATAATTTTTGTACTAATTAATTAATTCTTCTGTATGACTTTTTGGGAAGGGGGACACTTAGACCATGCTTATGGGCTTCCCTCCACAATGGGATGTCACATGAGTCTAGGTCTAACTATTGCATGATTTTTCTCTCCTTGAAAAGAAAGGCCAGTTGAATTTAGTGGTGCTTTGATGGCACTTGTCTTCATTTGATGGGAGACCCCCCACCCTGCCGAGGTGCGAGCGCAGTGGGGAGGGCTGGGGGATGAAGGGAGCAACCAAGCTCCAGCTGCCCATGGGTTGGCGTCGCGTTTGCTTCGTGCCAATTGGCAAAGCCTCTTGGTGGCCCAGTGAGAAGCTCCAGCTCTCTGGGAGGTGACTTTGCAGGTGATGAACTGGAACTGTCTATCATCATTAGAGCACTTTGCTTTCAAAACCCAGCCTGACAGAAGCATTTTGTTCCAGGGTGGGGTGAGGAGATGATATAAGAGGACATCTCCCCGGGCCACCCCCGAGGCTCGGCGCATCCTTGCCCATCCCTGGCACGGTGCTGTAGGATTGCACTCTATGCAAATGGAAAATTAATAATTCAGAATTTTCCCCTTTTCTGGGTGGAAGATGCTTGCTGGCTGTGGGAGGTGCGTGGGATGGTGGGGTGGGCAGAGGCACGCTGGATGTGTCAGGACACTGCTTCAAACCGCGGGGGGAGTGGAGGAAACCAGCACGACCCTACAGAGTTTTTATACCGGTATAATTACCTCTTCTGGGCATGTGGGATATTTTTAGCCTGCTTGCCTGAGGAAATTAAGCTCATATGATCATGTAATGAGTGCGTGTGCGTTTCTGCATGTTTATTCTGACCTTAATAATTTTTGAACCCATTGGCAGTTTGAAGCAGAATTGATGGGGAAGGGAAGCAGTCTCACATACGATTAAGTTTTTATACATACTGTGAAAACAGTGGTCAGGCAGAGGAGCAAAAGCCGATAAATGCTCCCAATCAGCATTTCTTGTCTGAACAACAGGCCGTAGCGTGGGCTTCTACCGTATGAGACATCAAAGACTCCACACCGGGGGAGAGAATTAAGAAAAAGCCATTGGAATGGCAGGGATATATTTGATGGGAGCTTGCAGTCAAGCATGAAATGCAGATCTTATGGAAACAGGGCTTTGTTATTCCTTGTGCAGACAGGACTGCATATTAACTGCTTATTAGTCGTATCGGCTCAAAGGCAAGTGTGGACCTAGTTGGGAGGTATAGAGTTGTTTCTGGTTACACAGCCTGTTCCTTTTCCCCACATAAGTGCATTTCTGTCAGTAAGGCTGTTTTCTGCGCTCAGGGAGTTAATGCTGCTTTCACTTTGGGGCATACACAGGGCTTAAAAGCCCTGAGTGTTTCACATGGAGATGTCTGTGCTGGGGTAAACTGAAACAGCTGTCGGATTTGGTTCTCTGCTCTACTTAAAGTGACAGATTAGGACTAGGGAAGGGAGTTCTCATGGCAAATCCTCTGCGTTGCTCTTCCCCAGAGACTGCGATAGGGCCATGCTGCTTTCTGCAGCGTGAGGAACATACCCAGGGTGCTCATCTCCTGGGAGCTTCAGGGAGCAACCTCCCAGAATTTGTTAGTCCAGACTTAAACCGTGGGCATGGCCCACTGTCCAGAGCTACCAGGCTTTCTTCTTCCCTTATAGGTTTTCAAGGTGGGAAAACTGCATCCTTTTTGCCCAGAGGACTCCTACATTTTGCAATGAGCAGCAGGCGCCTGCGCCCCCCCAGTCTCACCCCCAGGTTTGTCTGCAGAGAGATATCCATGATGATTAAGGCGTTCTTCAAACACGCATGGGAGCATTCTCAAAATTAATGTAGTCTTAATTCCATTTAGCATAATTCACATTGGGGTTTAATGCAGTTTAGCAAATCCACTGGAAATTCAGGCTTTTGCTTCATTCAGATTAATTTTCCAGAGAGTCCCTGCGTGGACAAGCCTTCGGAGAAGCTTGGCAGCAGCCAAGGTTTGGCACATGTGCCTCGCAGGGACAAACTGGTTGGAATTGCCCACGATGTGTTTTGTTTTCCCTTTTTCATGCCATGGTACATGCTCCCAGCTAAATGATGGGCAAGCGACCACACAGCTGCATGCAATCCCCATCCAGCCCCCATTAAAGCTCCAGGCACTGCTTGAGACAGCTGGGTTGTATGGCTGCCCAAAGCCCCCAGAGCAGCTGGCGTATGGGAAATGATGCTGCACTCTCAGCGAGGAGGACTAGTCTGCCAGGCAAAGCCACCAGGGCTCAGAGGTGAAAAAGCTGCCATAAAACCCAGTGCCAGAAGGGATTTCGCAGGGAGATGTTCTAGATCCCAGCCTGGAAACGATGGCATCTCCAAAGAAACGAGCCCCACGCAAGGCAGGGTTTCTTTTCCCAAGGCTCACCTCTCTCACGGCTGCAAGATGATCAGTGATACATTGACAAAGTGCCTTTAATTAATGGGTCTGCAAGGCCCTGTAAGTCTGTGTTAGCACACAACTGCGCGCCCCAGCAAAATAGCCAGAGATGCCATAAACACATCTCTTCCCATCAGCTTGCCAGCTTATAGCAGCTGGAATTAAACTGATGCCAACACAATGACTCCGAGATCATTAAAGCTTTCCCGGACAAAAGGACTGTATCTCAAGGGTCTATTTGCCATAAACAAGCTGGGTGAAAACAACAGGAAATAGTGAGGCATAATATGCTTGTGAAGAAAACCCCGCTCTGCTGAAATGTGCCGGAGGGAATTCAGGCAGATGGCTGCGATCATCCTCCACGGGGCTGTTGAACTAACACAGCCTGGGCCGGGGCTTGGGGCTGCGATCTGCTGAGGTGGGCTGAACACCTGCGACTGCCAGTGGCTTTTGGAGAAAAAAACCAACAACTTCTCCAGGTGCACAGGACTCTGGAAACACCATGCCATCCTGAATTAGCTCATAATTAGGCAATAGTGGCTGTCCCACACCAACCAAGAAGTCATCATGAGGGAAGGGAGCAGAAGTCTAGGGGTGGTGGACGTCTCGTAGGACCTGCCAGAGCTACGGGATGCTCAGGACACCATGGATGCAATATCACAGAATCACAGAACCACAGAATGGTAGGGCTCAAAGGGACCTCTGGAGATCATCTAGTCCAACCCCCCTGCCAGAGCAGGGTCACCTTAGAGCAGGTGGCACAGGGACGCGTCCAGGCGGGTTTGGGATGTCTCCAGAGACGGAGACTCCCCCACCTCTCTGGGCAGCCTGTGCCAGTGCTCTGCCTCCCTCACAGGAAAGAAGTTCCTCCTCATAGAATCATAGAATCATAGAAACATAGGGTTGGAAGGGACCTCTGGAGATCATCTAGTCCAACCCCCCTGCCAGAGCAGGGTCACCTTAGAGCAGGTGGCACAGGGACGCGTCCAGGCGGGTTTGGGATGTCTCCAGAGACGGAGACTCCCCCACCTCTCTGGGCAGCCTGTGCCAGTGCTCTGCCTCCCTCACAGGAAAGAAGTTCCTCTTCATGTTCAGATGGAACTTCCTATGGTCAAGTTTGTGCCCATTACCTCTTGTCCTGTCACTGGACACCACTGAGAAGAGCCTGGCCCCATCCTCCTGACACCCCCCCTTTCAGTATTTATAAGCGTTGATGAGATCCCCCCTCAGTCATCTTTTTTCCAGACTGAAGAGACCCAAATCCCTCAGCCTTTCCTCATCAGAGAGATGTTCCAGTCCCCTCAGCATCTTTGTGGCCCTTTGCTGTCCCCTCTCCAGCAGTTCCCTGTCCTTCTTGACCCGGGGAGCCCAGCACTGGACACAGCACTCCAGCTGTGGCCTCCCCAGGGCCGAGCAGAGGGGGAGGATGACCTCCCGCCACCTGCTTGCTAATATGCATTAGCAGCATTGCTTTCCAAGGTGAGATCACAAGTGCATTTCAGTTGGGTTCTCAGAGGGGTTGGGATAGGACCAAGGTGCTCAGAGGTTAAGTCGCTTTGAATGAAACTGGAAAAGATAGTAAAAAAAAAAAAAAGGAGATGAAGTCCCAGATTTTGACATCGTATCCAACACGTAGTTACTCGCCCTTCCAGGTGAAGAGTTTTGCTCCTATTGGTGTTATTAATCCTTTTTGAAATGTTGTTTTCTTTGTTTTCTTCAAGAAGGTCACACTCTAAATGACAAATGCCATAGCGAATGTAATGTGAAAAATTAATTTTGAAAATTCAAAACAAATGTAATTTTTGGAACTTGTCCAGCATTTTCATCTGCCAAAGCAGTTGAATCCATCCTGATCTGAATTCAATGAAGTTTCCATCTTAATGTCTGGCTTTTGGAGAGGCTTTTTGTAAGTAAATCGCAAATCGCTGTATCTACCATACCCTGCTTAAGAACACAATGCAAAAACTCCTGAAATTGGGAAAGAACTTCTTAGTCAAACCAAAACAAATGAAAGCCTTGGTCAGTTTTTATGGTGTCCATAAAGTTAGATGTGCAGTTCCCAGTGGTGATTTACGTCCGCCTACATTGTCCCTTCCTACACCCCAGCTTAACCACCTGCTTTAGGATGGGAGAAACCCTCCCTCTGAAGGTGCTGATCCCTGCTGAGACAAAGCATCCCAGTAGCTGTCGATATTGCAGACCAGCCCGGCTCTTTGGATGCTCTGACCCATCTGGATATGCAGCAGCTCCACGCTGGAAATCCAATTGGCATCGTATTACGCCCAAGCCACTGCTGCAGAGGGTCAAGGCGTTTCTTAATGGCTTGGCTAATCCACTGGTGCCCACGGCATGAAGGACCTGCCCGCTGCCTTCCACAGCTCCAAAGAGTAAATGAAACGATACGATGAAACATATTACATTTGCATCTGGCTCAAAGGGAACATAACGGCATTAGGCAGCCCTGCTGCTCATTAAACGCCTCTGACTAGAAGGATGTAATGAACCAGTTTTATTACAATAGTAATTTCTTCCTATCACATTTGGTGGTTATATATTCATGGGGGATGCGGGGAAGGGAGGAAGCTCAGTACAGACTGCTGCATTAAGATATATTGCATGTGGAAAAGATGACACCAGAGTGTGTGGCTGACAGATAGGAGAGAGGCGAGGCAGAGAGCAGAGTATCCCCAAGTCCACTATAATGCCGTCAAACTGACCTTTAAAAAAAATATAAAACACGAACAATAAAAAGGGGACCCTCTGTTCTCAGCTTCTGAAGCACCAGCAGCTCCAAAGTTGGTTTAATGACCAACGGTCGTTAGAAGCCTGCCCCATCTGAGCTGTCACGTACCTGGGTGGTACGAGGCTGACCGGGGAGGGCTGCCTTGTGCCCCTGCCACGGGGTGTCTGTGCGTGGCAGAAAGCTCCAGGCAGCCATCGGGACCTTGTGGGCAGAGATCGGCACCCCAAGATGTATTTGCTCACTATGACATGGCCCAAAAGAGGGTAAGAAGCGGGAGAAATCTAAGATAAAGCCCAAAAAGGAACCTGGCTGTCTCCCCAAGGTTTTAACGCAGGACTTCTCCTTCTCCGTCTTCCAGCCGGGTTGTAACCAAGGTATTTTTCTAAATTTGTACAAAGAGATAATCCATGATTAATAGCCATTTTAATAAATGGCTAATCAATTTATATGGGTTGCTATAGAGTCCAATGAATCAAAACCAGGTTGATTATATCCATGGCTTATAGCCATCTTACAATACCTTCCACTGATGTGCTTATAATAATCTGTAACATCCGCTACTGCTGTCGGTAACTCATTTAAAACACCAGTTAGTATTTTTTTTAACCTGCTAAAAGCACAGAGTGAGTAAATATTCCTCAATACCTGTAAGCCACGTGACCTTTCGTGGTTGCAAATTTGGGGCCAAATCAATGTCCATCAAAGGCAAGGAAGGTCTTCCGCGGCTTGAAAAAGAAGCTGGAAGAGTGATATAATTGTAAGAAAGGTAATAGTGAGTCAGACTTGAGTCCTGTGTTGTCTGAGAGGGGCCAGAAGAAGATGCCTGGGAGGACGGGTGTAGGAAAGAGGGCAGCCAGATCCCCTGCCTCCTTGGTCTTTCTGTCTACCTTGCAGCAACTACAGCGCCAAGTGCTTGCAGAGAGACAAAGGTTGTTCTTGAGTCTCATGTTCAATAGTCATGGGTGGATTTATCCTGATGAACATCTCTAACTCCTCCTTTCACAGGACCACAGAAGACCTTCGGAGGTCTTCTGGTCCCAGCCCCTGCTCAAGCAGGGCCACCTCGCTTTAGGTGATTAAAGAGCTACCCTTTAATCTATTTTTCCTCTGACCCCGCACATGAAAAACACAATTAAGTTAACATTTATGTGATTAGACACATACAAATATATGCAAAATGTCTTTCTGAAAAACCCAGACTTTGGCTACAAACACCCAGGGGTGGCTCAGGTGCCATTGAGCAGCCTGGGTGTCCCAGCTGGCATCCAGCTGCCCCCCCAGCAGGACACTCCTGCTGTGCCTGGGGCTGTGTCCCACCAGCCTGCCAGCACAGCTATTTTCCAAAGAAGAAATAGGATTTTAGCACTCAAATTGATCCCTTAGAGAACCTAGGCCAGAATTTCTGCTGTTTTCCAGCACTTCTGTTTTCAAAGCCATCATGACAACAGAGAATAATGATAAATTAAAAAAGCGAAACAAACTGTGAGCAAATCCCACAGACAGTAGGTTTTGCTTTTTTGATATTCCAAATTTTTTTTTTCTTTCTGACTTGATTCACACAACTCTTTGGAAGAAGACCCATTTGCTAAATATAGACTGAAACCTGTAGCTGCCTGGAAAGAGAAGTGTGGTGATTTCTGAAAAACTCAAGCCTATAAAAGCTGACACACAGCCCCTCACACTCTGTAAAAACCATCTCCTGGTGGATTTATTAGTCTTAAGCAACAGCAGTTGGTCTGAAAAGAAAATGTATTTAACCTTTCTTTTTAATTGTCGCACTGTTAACCTGTCAGTTCTACACGGGGCTGTTAATAATTGCACTTTAAACGTCTCAAAAGGAACTTTCATGTTTAAATATTAAACATTAAAACTTGGGTACAGTTAGAAAAGAATTGATGCAGCACTTTCAGCAGTAATCTGGCTCGATCCAAAGTCCATTGGAGTGCCTGGGAATTGTCACACTGAATTAAACAAGCCCAGACACAGGGTAGGCTGCAAATCCTGATCCCCGGGTCGAACCCTCAGAGATTTAACCAGGGTGAATAATCATAGAATGGTTTGGGTTGGAAGGGACCTTAGAGATCATTTAGTTCCAACCCCCTGCCCTGGGCAGGGACACCTCCCACCAGCCCAGGTTGCTCCAAGCCCCGTCCAACCTGGCCTTGAACCCCTCCAGGGATGGGGCAGCCACAGCTTCTCTGGGCAACCTGGCCCAGGGGCTCACCACCCTCACAGCCAAGAATTTCTTCCTAATCTCTCACCTAAATCTCCCCTCTTTCAGTTTAAATCTGTTCCCCCTCATCCTATGGCTCCCCTCCCTGATCCAGAGTCCCTCCCCAGCTTTCCTGTAGGTCCAAATAAATACGGGTTTAGCCTCGGAAAGGACCGAGTTAGACCTTTAGAGCGGGCCTTTATCTTCACCTTGAGGTAAGATACATATTAAGGGGCAGAATTAATTAATTTGGCTCAGCTAACTACATTTTAACTAGCTACTGCAAAATAGAAGTGAACACAATGCAACTGGGTTTTAAAGGAGGTTTCAGCCTGGAATCAGCTCCAGGCTTCTTAGCAGACATGTGTCCTGCGTTAAAAAGCCATATTGGTTTTGCTTTCACTGCAACTTTAAGCCTAATCTACCTCTTTTTTGCAAATATACCTTGACATCTACCTTAACGTTTGTTTCCATGTCAGTCAGCCCACAGCGCAGGTAACTCCAGCGTGGGCAGGAGGGGACGGGAACTCTCTCATGTGTTTTGGGGTGGTGTGAGGCCGTTGGAACACACCAAACCTCACCAAGATTGGCACCAGCTGTGGGCACAGGCACACAGCGCTGCTGCCCTGCAACACGCTGTGAAATCGGAATTTGAGCATAAATCCCTCCATAGCTTGAGAATGGCAGGGTGAGAGGGCGGTTTGGGTCCTGCTGGGTCATGGCCTGAGCTGGTTGTGTCCAGGGCTGTGGACTTCTTAGGAATCCATGTGGGGCTGTGGATTTCTAGATCTCCTTGTGAACAGTTGCCCTCTCCAAAGGAGAGGTTAATACTTAACTGGGTTGGAGAGATGGAGCGTGTAACTTGGGCACCCAGGTGGGAAACCTGGGTTACACATCCTTAAACTAAAGGGTATCACACATCATTTATTCCTTTTTTTTTTTCCTGATCAGGGTGGAAAGGTTAATTAGTTGCCCAAGGTCACGAGGAGTTTTGTTGGCAAGGGCAAAGCATGGAAAGGTCTGGTGTGAGTGCTCCATCACAGGGTGACCCACCTCAGCCCCTCTCATCTCCTGCCCAGCGGGAGAAGAGCCTGTGGGAACTAAAGTCTTAAAAAAAAGCTCATCCTTTATATGTCTGCTGCATAGCTTGGGCCTAGGTATAACAATAAATTGATATCTCTTCTGGCAAAAATGCTGTACCCTTAAAACTAAAGGTGTTTTCTAGGATTGAGAAACTCACTGGGACTGTTGCAAGGGTAGGATCGGAGCTGTTAGACTGCTAGAGAAGCACACAGCAGAAAACACAGCTGTGCTGGGAAGCCACATCTGTAACATCATCGCCGAGCTACAGCAGAAGCGTGACACACTGGTGTATCCTTAATTAACAAGTGTTTCCACCCTGATATACCGTGAACCAGGTACAACAGAGAGTTCAGTGCGTGGTGAAGGGTTGCAGCAACATGTTACCAAAGCTGCCTTCTCCTGCCTGCGGCTGCCCGCCGAGCTCTGAGGAGCACATCCAACGGTGTCCTGTTTTTGGCCAAATTGGCCAATGGCCGGCAACAGATGTGCTCCCCTCACCTCTCGCATGAGGAGGAGAGATAAAGAGGCTTACAAGTTTAGAAGGAACTAAACTACTTTAACGACATATTAATAATAAAATAAAAAGAAAATAATGAAATTGATACAATACATACAAAACCGTATCAAGCTCCCGGGATGACATCACCGGCAGGCACTGGGGAAGTCCCAGCCTGGACTCAGCAATGGGTGGGAACTGGATTCCAGAGCTGGAGTCAGGAATGCTTGGATCAGGATCAAAGGCAGATGAACAGACAGGGTCCTCCTCGGACATCGGCCATTGAAGAAAGAGCTGACCCCTTTGATCCCTCAGCTTTTATACTGAGCGTGGGGCAGATGGGATGGAATACCCCTGTTGGTCAGTTTTGGGTAACTCATCCTGTCCGCTCCTCCCCGCAGGTGGGACCCCTCTACGCTTTTCCATTTCCAACCCTCCAACGGGCAAATAACGAAATTAGCTGACCTTGGTTGTTATAGCAAGAAGTAGAAGCAAGAGCCTCTCTGCATACCATTCCTTGGCACTAACTGTAAACATTGGTCTTATCACTCTGAGAACAAATAGGTTTTGGCACAACATGCTGTTAATTTCAGAGAGTTAGAAGAGGCCTAGCTAAGAAGGAAAATCACTGAACAGAAAGTTGCTTCTGTTTTACCTCAAACCAGGACAAACATACATCCCCATTTCCATTCCCACCATAATTCTGTTGGTGCTTACGTGCATTTATGCCAAGACCGTGTCTCATTTCCCAGCCTTGCATAGGATTCCCCCGCTTGCCGTAACCAGCTTCTGAGCATTGCTTGTCACCGAAGACGGGCATCCATGGGCCACCGCAAAACTGCATCGCAGCCCTGGTCACTGGGGCTGCTGGTCCGTTTTGTGCTTTGCTGGTGCAAACAGGGAGTGGAAAGCTCTGATAACGAGTGGTTTTTGTTGAGTAGAAGCCCATGCTAAGGCAGCCATGGACTCCTGAGCTAGTAACGCCTTCTTGGCACTGCTCATACCACCTGTATGGTATCTAGAAACGTATCTAGGGACATTTTCCTCCAGCAGAAAGACATCCCAGACTGGTTCACACAGCCGGCAGCTCCCTCTCCCCTTTTTTGTGATATTTGTGAAGCCCCTGGCAGCTGTGTGATGGTACAGCCCTGGTGCCATCTCCAGGAAGCTCCTGCTTCCCTTGGCAGGAGACCTCCAACAACCCAACAGACGGCAGCCTCAGCTCTACCCCCACCAAACCCAGGGACAAACTCCCAGAGACTCTATGAGTCTGGCCAGGACATTGTGGACTATTCGTACGGGTCAGAAAAGCAGGAGGGGGTTGATAACCACATCCATGTCCCATCTTGGGCATTTCAGTTGCTCTGGGATTCAGTTGCAACCTGGGATGCCACAGGGCAAATTTGGTGGTTCTGTCTAAAGCAGCATGATTTAGAGCCTCTCAGGTTTGCTAAGGCTCCCTGGGCACTTCTTACCCCCTCTCTGCTGATGCATAAAGCAATCTAAATAAGTGTAATTTATGCACCAAAGAAAAGGTGCAAGTTTAAATAACTACCAGCCTAAAATAGCCTCTAAGTGGGGAAAGAGAGAAAGGTGAATCTTAACTTTATGCCACATAGAGCATCATCTCTGAATTTGGCCCTGGGCCTCAAAGCTTTTAAAAATCGAGGTAAATTTAGTTTGGAGGAGGTCATACATGGCTCTGTGCGCCTCTCCAGGACTTTGTTAGCGAGTCCTGGCCCAAGAAAGGCAGGCATGAGCAAGGCGAGGAGCGAAGATGACTGGGAGAGGCAACGCTTGGTGCCGATGAAGAGCCTGATTTTCCACTGCCGGTTCCTCCCCTGCCTGTTTCCACCTCTGCGAAGCAGAGATAAAACAAGGCCATTCCACTCGGTAACCAGTGTACGCCAACGCACGCGCCCAGCGATGAAGCAGCAGCCCCTCACGGCCCGCTTGTTAAGCGCATCCTAGCTGACCGTCTTTTTCGCACTTTGATGCTCCCTTTACGCACAGGACAAGTTGTTTTCCAACCAGGTGGCTCCTGCTGTATCAGGCACATGTGGATTTATTGCTATCAATACTTTGCTGTGACCTGAATATTTCCAAAACTTGTGCCATCCTGCCCAGAGCACACTTCGTGCTTAATTGTCACTACAAGCACGGCTAATATCGATAGCCCATGACCTGTCTGCAACCCGCAGTAGTCAATAACGCCATGACGAGGGCTGGCATGGTAAGTGCCATTGCTGATGCTGGGCTGATAACATTATGTGCCTGTGACATGTGAATCAACCTCAGGGTAAGTGAGCTGATTTAGATTATAATGAATAAATATCCTCGGGTTAGAAGAGGGGATGCTGTCAAAGGCTTTCTAAAAATAGTTGGTAATTGGCTTTGTATTAGGCTTATTATTGCCTGTGATGGTCTCTTAGAAGTTTTGAAACCACAGCTTCCTCCCCGGGCGCATCCCTGCACTCCAGAGCCGTGCTCTCAAGGCACAGGCTCTCTCTGTCCCAGCTGCAAATGCCCAGCAGAGGATTATCTGTGGGCAATGCCCTGCTCCACACAGGATGAAAAAAACCCCTCCTTAAATACTTTTCTGAAAGCACCATCCCCTGGTGTTTGGGGCACTTGTTTGGTTGGGGACAGGTCTGAAGGGTCCACATGAGGAACATAAATTCCAGGAGGATTTCCCGACCCTGTTACTGATCACCACGAGCTGGCCACGCTGGTTCTCAGCATGAACTCCTCAACTCCCAGAACTTTTTCTGCTAAGTATCTTTTGGAAAAAAAACCCCAAGTTTTCTGGTTGAAGTGTTTGTGCCAAGAGCTCCAGCGCAGCTCTGAAACAAATCTAATCTCCTGTGCACAGAAAGGCTTGGACTAAAGGAGCAGCAGTTCCTTTAGTCCTTTAGTTCCTCCAGAGCCCCTTAAAGTTCCCTCCAGAGTAGGTTCACTGGCTCTTACATCTCCTGGAGAGGAGCGCATCCCCATGCTCCTTAGAGATGCCACTAGAGCCACGTGGTCCTTTCAAGAACATCCCCCGAAGAGGCCACTAACCAAAGCATAAGGCATTATTATGAAGTCTCCATGGCCAGCTGGCTGGGCAAATCTGCTCCGTGATGCCTATTTACTGGTGCAGTGAAGGGGAGGAGGGGACGACATTGCCTTCCACCGCCATGGCCATCCTGCACCCTGCTGTATCTGTGTTCAGCCCTGTGCTGTGGCGCAAACGAGCTTATGTGCTTAGAGGGGACAATGGTCTGTTCTCATCTGGTTCCTGGTATCCTCTCGTTGACAACCCCTTGCAGGCTGAAGGCACTGATGGAGTTGGTGTTGTTCCCTGGGGAGGTTTCTGTTGTCCCCCCCCTGCTCCATTGGTGAGGGCTGCTCGGTGCATACCCCTTGATGGATGTGGCTTGGAGATATTCACAAGCTGCAGATGGCAATTGCTCCCCCACGGCCGGAGCGGGGCTGCTGCGAGGATGCTGAGAGGCAGTCGCACCGGTATTTTTACAGCCCCACACAAAGACCGACTCCTACTCCAAGCTTCCACAGGGAAGCGGCTTTTCTTCTTTTTCAGATTCTTTGTTATCTCATCCAGAAGGATGCACAGGGCAAAAAGGGACTTTCAGTGCAGAAAAAACAACGTGCGTTGAGGCAGGAGGACCTTCAGCAAGGATTTCAAACCAGCACTCTCCGAGCTGGGTGAAAAAACCCCACTGGGAAGTTTTCAACTATTTCCAGACTCCATCGATCATCCCCTGTGTGTCCACCTTCCGTATCGCAAGTTGGCTCTAAAGGACCCTTTAAATGGCCCAAGGCCTTAGTTACCCACAGACAGTATCTGAAAGGTTTAAAATACATCAGCAATCACACCACTAAAGCCTAAAGGGTTTTTCAACCAACAGACCGAAATCTGTGGAAGAGGCCTGATGGAGCCTCTTGTGACCGTGTGAGAGTGGATGAGCTCAGCCTGCTCCTGGCCGATTAACGCCACTCTCCGATTGAAACCTCAGGGCCCAGCTCAGCCCTCTGCACCAGATTTAATCACATCTCTTTGATTTTATACCAGGGGATACAAAGGATGCAGTGATGGGTACAGGCTGCAGCAGCATCTCCAACCGTGCTGATCGCACCAGCATCCCAGGCTGGTTTGTAGCAACAGTGAATTTTGGAGGAGAAACCCCCACCTGCAAATGGGCTTGGACCTTCTGGATGTCCCAGGCTGGACAGATATTTCCAGCTTGGCCCAAATCGTGAGGGTAAGGATGTCCCCTTCTTTCCCCACCTGAAGCCACTCCGCTGTCTTCTGCTCCGTGATCAAACTCCTGCTGCCTGTGATGGGATTTAGATGAGGTGTTTCTTCCGCAGGCTCTTGCATTAAAGTTCATACGTATCTTTAAGCACATGTGGAGGAAAGCCTTGAGCACTGCAATTCACCCAAATCATCGTGACTCCTTTTATTTTTACATTAAATGTTTTTTCTTTATGAAAGGAATAAAAGAACTATAACAATCACAATGAAATAAGAAAGTGAATGCCTAGAGGTAACTACAATATAAAATCATATTCTTCATATCATAATATTTTACATCTGCTTGTTGTTTTATGTGGATTAAAACCCCCTTGACACACGATCTAACAGCAGCAAGACAAGCTGCGGAAGAGGAAGGGAAACATGAGGAATGCAACATGCGGCCCTGGGCAGGGAGACAACCAGATGTGATCTCTGGCTAGCCAGAATTATATCTGACGGTGGCATCCCTTCCCTCCAGCG
>VYZM01007044.1:20471-35826 GCA_013398915.1 Dromas ardeola
GAGTTTACTTCATTCCAATATATTGGTTGTAGGACCCCAAGCTCTTCCTTATCTCACAGTCATGCACAGAGTGAAATGTTGAATTTGGCTCCACTGTTGAGCATGCCTTTTCTAACATCCTTCATTTCTAATACAGCTACATCTCTATAAGATACAGTATCTTCATTAGGCTCACTTCCATTCTATTTATATCAGCTTGTTCAAGATTACAGCTTCACATAGTTAGTGAATTTTTTGGCTAGGAAAAATTTGTGTTTAGCAAGTTGATGTTCTGTAACAGATAAAATTCCTGATCTCAGGTTGCATAAAAAAAGCATAAACAGCTTCAAAAAGGTGCCATTCTGTGTTACAGCTGCAGTGGCATCTTTATTTTTAGTCCATTCTTACAGCAGTCAGATGCTTCTCAATAGGTAATGCTACATGACTGCAAGCAGGTACTGTGATTCTAGGGGGAGTGATAAGGGCTGCAAATAACAAAAAAAGAAATGACTCGATGCTTTGTGATCTTTTCATACACAGGAAATCAGGAAACACCAACTGAAAATTGGCTCAACAAGCATAAGAAACAGGAGAGGAAAACTCACCATCTGCTATGATAATAATGCATTGTATCTTTCACTAAAAGTTCTCTAAATACTTCATAGGTATGAATTACTCCATCTTTGAGGCACATCTGCCTGGTTAGTGAATCCGACCGGAGGCAAGTAAGTTGATGCACAGGAGGGTGGGTGACTTGCTGACAGGATATGTATGGCAATGCAGAGAAGGCCAAAATGGAAATCTCTGAGTGCCCTACTCAGACTCCTAAAATGTGTTGCTTTATATTTTATATTCATGTATGCTTCTGTTTCTTTTTGCAGTGAGAGCCAAGAACCCGAAAATCAGCAATACCAATGAGATGAATTAGGCCACAGAATCAGGAACAAACAGATATTTAGAATGGACCTAGCCCTTCTGAATACCCCTTACCCCTTGTATAGCTACAAGACTTTCTTGCCAAGCTGGTTTGGAAAAGCACCCACAAATCAAACGGGGAGACCTTCCCCTCTCACCTCTTGTGTTATCATTTGGTTGCTTATCTGTGTAACAGAAACTTACTGTGCTTACCTAGATTCAGTGCTGCACAAATTCAGACCAGAAAGAAGCCATACTTTTCTTTTAACAGGAAGGGTAATTAACCACCGGAGCAACTTACTTAGGGTTTTAGTAGGTTCACTAATGCTAGAAATGTTTAAGTCAAAGTATTCAAAGAGATATGTTCTAGTTCAAATAGAATTAATTCAGGGAAGTCCTGTGACTTCTGTTATGAGGGAGGTCAGATGAGATGTTCACAATGGTCCCTTCTGGCTTCATAACCTATGAAGCTATGAAGCTATATGAACCTCTTTCAAGAAGTGAAGATGATGGTAACTGTCTATAAATACTTGATAACATGAAATTGCTGGAGGAACTATTTAAGGTGGTTAATGATGGTATTATAGGGAATAATGTCCTCAAACTGAAAAGACCAAGGTAGAATATTTAAGAAAGACAGTATTTTCTAGAAGTGAGGTCAATTGCACAGTGGAGTAATTTGCAAAATTGAACTCTATAAAAAGAGCTGTGCAAGAAAAGAGTGAATAAAGCATGCGATTAGTCTATGAAACAAGTCTGTTCTAAAGCTGGGTAATTCAGAACTAAGTCATTCAGAAAGTCCAGCACTGTGTTTTATTTAGTGATTTACAAAACAGCTATGCTTTCTCTTTTTTTTCTTTTTTTTCTTTTTTTTTTTCTTCTTATAATTGGTTAGAAAATAGTTTACCAGCCAATGCGTTCTCACCTGAACAAGAAACTTCAGACAGTAATTGTTCCACCTGACATACAATAGATCCTACCAGGGAAATGACTACTCCATGAAAAAGAGTAAGCTTTCGCTTTGTGACTTTACTGCTTTGTTACTCAAAAGCGAAAATATTTCCCTTAGAGATAGACACTTAACAACAGTTGAGCATACATCTTTCCACCTCAGTGCAAACTGACTCCAAAAGGCAAAGTTGTGAATATAGAAAGGGCTGACATTATTTGTAGCTGCGGTNGAGTTTACTTCATTCCAATATATTGGTTGTAGGACCCCAAGCTCTTCCTTATCTCACAGTCATGCACAGAGTGAAATGTTGAATTTGGCTCCACTGTTGAGCATGCCTTTTCTAACATCCTTCATTTCTAATACAGCTACATCTCTATAAGATACAGTATCTTCATTAGGCTCACTTCCATTCTATTTATATCAGCTTGTTCAAGATTACAGCTTCACATAGTTAGTGAATTTTTTGGCTAGGAAAAATTTGTGTTTAGCAAGTTGATGTTCTGTAACAGATAAAATTCCTGATCTCAGGTTGCATAAAAAAAGCATAAACAGCTTCAAAAAGGTGCCATTCTGTGTTACAGCTGCAGTGGCATCTTTATTTTTAGTCCATTCTTACAGCAGTCAGATGCTTCTCAATAGGTAATGCTACATGACTGCAAGCAGGTACTGTGATTCTAGGGGGAGTGATAAGGGCTGCAAATAACAAAAAAAGAAATGACTCGATGCTTTGTGATCTTTTCATACACAGGAAATCAGGAAACACCAACTGAAAATTGGCTCAACAAGCATAAGAAACAGGAGAGGAAAACTCACCATCTGCTATGATAATAATGCATTGTATCTTTCACTAAAAGTTCTCTAAATACTTCATAGGTATGAATTACTCCATCTTTGAGGCACATCTGCCTGGTTAGTGAATCCGACCGGAGGCAAGTAAGTTGATGCACAGGAGGGTGGGTGACTTGCTGACAGGATATGTATGGCAATGCAGAGAAGGCCAAAATGGAAATCTCTGAGTGCCCTACTCAGACTCCTAAAATGTGTTGCTTTATATTTTATATTCATGTATGCTTCTGTTTCTTTTTGCAGTGAGAGCCAAGAACCCGAAAATCAGCAATACCAATGAGATGAATTAGGCCACAGAATCAGGAACAAACAGATATTTAGAATGGACCTAGCCCTTCTGAATACCCCTTACCCCTTGTATAGCTACAAGACTTTCTTGCCAAGCTGGTTTGGAAAAGCACCCACAAATCAAACGGGGAGACCTTCCCCTCTCACCTCTTGTGTTATCATTTGGTTGCTTATCTGTGTAACAGAAACTTACTGTGCTTACCTAGATTCAGTGCTGCACAAATTCAGACCAGAAAGAAGCCATACTTTTCTTTTAACAGGAAGGGTAATTAACCACCGGAGCAACTTACTTAGGGTTTTAGTAGGTTCACTAATGCTAGAAATGTTTAAGTCAAAGTATTCAAAGAGATATGTTCTAGTTCAAATAGAATTAATTCAGGGAAGTCCTGTGACTTCTGTTATGAGGGAGGTCAGATGAGATGTTCACAATGGTCCCTTCTGGCTTCATAACCTATGAAGCTATGAAGCTATATGAACCTCTTTCAAGAAGTGAAGATGATGGTAACTGTCTATAAATACTTGATAACATGAAATTGCTGGAGGAACTATTTAAGGTGGTTAATGATGGTATTATAGGGAATAATGTCCTCAAACTGAAAAGACCAAGGTAGAATATTTAAGAAAGACAGTATTTTCTAGAAGTGAGGTCAATTGCACAGTGGAGTAATTTGCAAAATTGAACTCTATAAAAAGAGCTGTGCAAGAAAAGAGTGAATAAAGCATGCGATTAGTCTATGAAACAAGTCTGTTCTAAAGCTGGGTAATTCAGAACTAAGTCATTCAGAAAGTCCAGCACTGTGTTTTATTTAGTGATTTACAAAACAGCTATGCTTTCTCTTTTTTTTCTTTTTTTTCTTTTTTTTTTTCTTCTTATAATTGGTTAGAAAATAGTTTACCAGCCAATGCGTTCTCACCTGAACAAGAAACTTCAGACAGTAATTGTTCCACCTGACATACAATAGATCCTACCAGGGAAATGACTACTCCATGAAAAAGAGTAAGCTTTCGCTTTGTGACTTTACTGCTTTGTTACTCAAAAGCGAAAATATTTCCCTTAGAGATAGACACTTAACAACAGTTGAGCATACATCTTTCCACCTCAGTGCAAACTGACTCCAAAAGGCAAAGTTGTGAATATAGAAAGGGCTGACATTATTTGTAGCTGCGGTCCTGTTTCCTGCGGTTTCCCTCAGCTTTTTTTGCATACTGAGGTGGTTTGTCAGGGCTTTGCGCACACTCTGTGTCTAAAGGAGCCTCATTACTGGCCTGTGCAGAGACAAGGGAGGTGGAGAAGGATGACAAGGTTTGCATTAATTGCACAGCTATCTGTTGTTCCAGGGCCCATTCAAGCATATAATAACTTAAGTAGGGTTTCAGTGAGTTGGAAGCTCTTGTTTTTTGTAATGTTTTGGCAAGCTGATTTCTTATTATAGCACAGTTGGTATTTCTTTTTAAAGTCTTGACAGAAAGCTGTAGGTGGCCACATAGCTTTTGTCCTGCTAGCAATACATTTGCAACGTACCATTAGTCAGGCAAGAAAGTTGACTTGTACGACTGGTTTTTACTATGGTGAAGTTCTTGATAGAGGTCATCTCAGACAGCACAGTTCGGATGTGAATCTACCTGCAAATTCCAATGAAGCATGGGGATATCTAGTGATTACTCTGGTCTATTAATTAGGGATGGTGGCAGCTGGGAAGTTTATCTCAGTTTTCTTATTAAGATTCCTCTAAGTTTGGAGTATTTTATGGTCTTGATCAACAAAATTTACCATGCCCTCAAGCTATCTTCCAGTAAATTTAGTGGCATTAGGCTGATATCTGCACCCTCTTTATTCCTTCTGATTGCCTATCAAAGGAAACTTTTCCCAAGTTACCCAAAGGTTTGAACTTGTGTGTGTCTATGCATCTGTTTTAGAAACATCTTTGATGTTAAATTAAGTCTGCTACTTCTGCAGATTGAGATTTCATAGAAATTGGCGGGATAAAGCAGACAAATTTAGCCAAGAAGATACAGTGAACGGTGAAGATTTTGTTCTAAAATTATATTAAACTTAGTTAGAAGAGCACCTGGGAAGATAATGTTGCCTAAGAATTTTGGAATTGTGGAGTCTAGATTCTTATACAACATCACTAGAAAGGTAATTCTCTTTGGCATTTGTCATTCCAGACCCAATCACAAGACTAAGTAGTTTTTCCTATCTATTCAGATCTTGAAATGAATCTGTGTTTAAACTTTAGTTGAGTTTGCTTTCAGGAAGGATTTTAGCAATTGTGCTTTGTTGGTAGGTATAACCAGAGAAAGCAAAATATAAGAAAATGCTAATATAGGAAAATTACTTAAACATGAATGGAAGATGTTGGTCTTTAAATACTTTGAAAAATCAGTCTATTTCAAAGTCTGTGCCAAGGCATGCACTGTTTTAGATCTTGAGCCCAAAAAAGCCATTATAGTTTGGCCACTTTGCTGAGTCTCTTTTAGCACTAAATTGGTAAAGGCAGCCCCTGTTTTGGTTGTCCTGGAGTTTTCTTATATCAGTTATTCTCCTATTTTAACTGGCCATACTTTTCTGACACAAGTTAGAACAACCTGTAGGTCACTCTTTTTTTTTTTTTTTTTTGTAGGTCACCTAGACCAGCCCATACAGTAACAGAGCTACAATACAATCACTATTACCCTAAATGAAAGTTAAGATTAGAGGTTAGGGCACATCTGCTTTTCAGATTTTAGTTTGTTTGACATCTGCCATCCACAATCAAACACACAAAGCAAAGAATAACTGCCACATTTGAATCACTGCTATTAACAGCATGAGATGGATCTTCCATCACATGGTTTTCCGTGGCAGTTAAAATTCACAAAATTACACTTCTACGATTTAAAACAAGTTGATTATAATTTACATTTTATTAGTAAAGGGGAAAAAAAGGGTATCCATTATCAAATGTAAAATTAAATGATCATTAAGCTAATTAGCTAGTTTGCTGTTCTCATTGAGTTTATTGTTTCAATTGTATCTGTGTAAATTAGCAAAGAGCTTAATTTGTGCAGAAATCAATAATTTCTTTTGTTGTTATTTCTGTTGTTGTTGTGATGATGCATGCATATATTTAAATTGTTTTGGTAAAAAAGACTGTAGTGAGAGTTTAGGGTTTGCTAGAAAATCATAGTACCTGAGCTCAAATGGATTCAGGATCCAAATTATTGGTTAAAAAAATATTCATGGCCATCTAATGTAGCCAGCTTATGGACAAAATTTGCTACATGTTTTCATGTGCTTGAGGCCCACCAGCTCTCATTGCTGAATTCTTTTGCAAAACTGAATATATATACCTCATGCTTGAATTGTAGGAGTACTGGCAAGTGAAGATTTATGGATGCAAGTCTGAATGTTGTAGTAGCTTATGTACAATTGTTCTGGTACATATGGATCCTTCCTGTGTTCCTGCAAGAGTACTGAGAAGTGTTTTGTCCCCAAAAATTCATCTGTCATGTCAAGGTAAGTCACTAAAATCCAAAAAGGGACTTTGATTTCACAGTGGTGAGTGCTTAGTTTTAGATGCATTGATAGTGAAACACATAATCCATTTGTGGATCACTCAGGTTGAGATTTATCTCATCTGTCTTTAGCTAAATATTTCACAGATTTATAGAATTATAGAAAAGGCATCCTAGAATTATAGAATAGTTCACGTTAGAGGGGACCTTAAAGATCATCTAGTTCCACCCCCCTGCCATGGGCAGGGACAGGTCCCACTAGACCAGGCTGCTCAAAGCCCCATCCAGCCTGGTCTTGGATATCCAACTTTCACCAAAAAAACAGTTCTTTTCCTTCCCCATGGATCTGTACTGCAGTGTTCCCCATCTCCATGGGCTTCTGAATCACTGCTTTACAGTGCACATCCCAAGCAGCAGTGGCCAGCATGGGCTCTGCCCATGCCTCTTTATATCTGAGGTTTTCTTATTAAAAAAAAAAAAAAAAAAAAAAAAAAAAACCTCCACCCAAAACAAAACCCCAAACTTTAATTAGAGTACATATTTTNAAAGAAAGAACCTAGCACATGAACTCTCATATATTTTTAATGACTGTATTATGATGAGAGGAATCACCCTTAAAATGGGCTATTTTCCTCCAAGGATTACAGAGGATTATTAGGATGATGAGCTTTGATGAAGACATCTGCGTAGTAGACATCTGCATCTGAGAAAAGAAAGTACATCCTTAGAGTCTATACATAATGCATAGAAATAGGCATACCAGTTCATGTGTCATTCCCCTGGCAGGACGAAGACTATACAGAAAAGCAGTAAAAAAAGTCAGAGCACCTTGAGTTTGTTTTTAAAAAAGGAAGGGAGTTTACCTATCTGATTACAAGAGAGAAGATAAGTTAACTAATTGCTGAGACAGTGTAGTTGCTGTTTTTTTTAAAAAGGAAGGGAGTTTATTTTACCTATCTGATTACAAGAGAGAAGGTAAGTTAACTAATTGCTGGGACAAAGTAGTCTTTCATGCTTCTCTGTTTTTCCATTAGCACCACCTACCTTCTCTTTATTTCTATTAGTAATTGTTAATAATTGTTTTATTTTTTTCCTGTGCTGTGGTAAATTCCTATTTTAGACAGAGTGGATTCTTCCTCTCCCTGAATAACTGCTGTGTGAAAATATCTAAGAACTATATTCTAATGATTTCATTAAACCCCTCAGCCCTCTCTGTGGTCCTCCAGGGTTATTTTCTTTGTACACAATGGCTGCTATTACACTCCCTCCCCATTCCTGAGGGGTGAATAAGGTAAAGAGGAGAAGTTGAACAAGCAAATAAATAAATAAATAATACTCTCACACACACACCCAAAGCTGGATCATACAAGATACAATAACTCATAAGCAGGGGAGGAAAGGGATAAAAAAACAACAGCAACAAAACGCAATTCCCCAAACAGTTGGCACATAAAACAGCCCAGAGGCAGTCTTTCTTGTAGCACACCAGCCAAACACATAGCTATTTATGTGCAAAAGAATTCAGTTTATTTTCCCTAATCCTCATGATTCCTCCCTCCCCTGACAAAAACTGTGGTGCTTATCACAGGAAAGCTGGTACTTTGCCTTGTCACTCATATAGCCCTTGGGTATGTATGGCCTTAAAAGAAGCCCAGGTATGCATTCTTTTGATATTTTGTTGGGATGGGGCAATAAGGGAGATGAGATGAGACAAGACAGGAATGATCTGTCAGAACAAAGTGAGGGTAGGATTCACTGGACTAGACATAGTTCAATTGTCCCATACTAACGTAAATAAAATAAGTTGAAGGGTCACAAGATAAAAATAGCTACTCATCTCCACCCATTATGAAGAAAATTTAGCTTTCTTAGATTATTTAGCTAGAGTGACTACCTAAGATATATACATTTGGTGCTGTATACAAGATTGATAAATCCGAGGGGCTTTTATATAGTTCTTCATTATAGTCTGAAAACGTCCTAAACCAGTCAGTCCCAAGCATCTGCTTAAGCATTTTCTTTAGACGGGTCATGCAAGCAATGGAAGAGAATAAACTACATTAGCAAAGCACATGCAATTATATTATGAATTTCATGTTGATGCACTCCATAGTCCATCTCATTTTATGAGCAGCAAGAAGTAGAAAACTGACTATTAACTTCTTCCATCTTTCAGTTTTCATATAAAACATTTAGAAAAAACTCTGAGGGTCACCTATGAATTACAGTACCTGCTACTGTATTTCTGGCTGAAACCCTGGTATTCTTTAAGAAACAGTTTACTTGGATAGAGAATGCGGATTTATGCACAACTAATACAAAAAAGAAAACCACTAACAATCCAAGACAGTTCTGAATCCTGACCTAGAGATATGCTTCTTCTGGAAACCAAATTTCCTAAGAGGTCTGACATTCTCACACCAGAAAACTTCTAAACAAATTCACTACGCCTGTTGTTATGCTCTAATATAATAGAACAGAGCAAAGCAAAGCAGAGCAGAGCAGAGCAGAGTAGAGTAGAGTAGAGTAGAGCAGGATGGGATAGGATAGGGTAGGGTAGGGTAGGGTAGGATAGGATAGGATAGGATAGGATAGGATAGGATAGGATAGGATAGGACAGTTGGAAAAGACTTACAACGATCATCTAGTCTAACTGCTTGATAACATCAGGGTGGACCAAAAATTAAAGTATATTTTTAACAGCATTGTCCAACTGCCTCTTAAACACTGATAGGCAGTTGAACATATTATCTCTCCATTTTGAGAAAGAAGCAGACAAAATAATAAAATGTAGTTATAGTAATATAGTACCCTGTTACTTCACAGATATAAATGGCTGAAGAGCACAAAAATACTCCACCAGTGTAATGTCTTTCTATGCTCATGCCATTGCCTTTTTAAAAGCAGTTCAAAAAATAAACGCATATGACTTAAAAATTGTATATTTAGGTAAGAAGATAGCAAAATCTTCATGTGATCCTCAAACTGATATTAAAATCCTAATAATAAATCAGCATCTGTTTGGCATATTCATGGTTCTGCAGATGAAAAGCCAGGAATACAAAAAGTTTATTCTGATCATACTAGACCAATATAACAAAGATGTGAGCATACCTCGAAAGCGATTTTTAGAAAGGACGAAGACTAGTCTGAAGACTAGTCGTGGGAAGGTTATACAGCCTTCAAGGATATCACATCTTACAGAAAATTGAGTTTTACCAACTTATTGACTGAAATATATTTCCTCCTAAGGCTAACACAGTAGCAAATAATAAAATCCAGGAAATTTCACACTGTTACCATGATTTGGAAACATGGGAACATCCCATGTTATTAATTTGTTAATTAGGTGTTAATAAACATACATGAAAGACTCTGGATATAAATCACAGAATTACTGAGTTTGGAAGGGACCTCTTGAGATCATCTAGTCCAGCTTGCCTACTCAAATAGGGTTGCTTTAGAGGATGTGACCGTTACTGTGTAGGCCAATCTTGCTATCAGGACCCTGTTGGCAGGAAAACACTTATCAACTCCTTGCCTCTGACCTCATGCTTACAGACTGTTCCTCACCACATTCCTGCTTAAATTCACTGGGAGTAATGCTACCTGGGAGAATTGACAATGGTCACCTTAACCACACAATGGCAAAAGACAGCCCAGAACTATGAGGGTTCCAGATCTAGACCAGAAAGTTGGAGCGGAGCCAGTAAGTGTCACAGCAAACACTGAAAATCAAAAGTTTAAATCTGACTCTTCACCTCCATCTTTCCACCATGAACTTCCATCAGCTACTGATTTTCCCTGCTGCAGCTGTGGTAAAGGAAATAACAATTAGTGGGACACTGTTGTAAAATTATTGAGACCATGTTCTTCATTATGTAATTAGAATTATTCGTCCAGTTTCACAATTAATTACTCCACATGGTTAGATGAAATTATTTAACACCTTTGCAGTGCCTGAAGGGCTAACAGTACTTTAGCTGTGCTAGACACTATACACCTACCTGCAAGATGAAAGATCTTGCCTCAGAGAGTTAACAGTCTAAATAGTGAGCAAAGGTAAAGGACTGAAGGATAGCTAAGGGCATGGGAAAATGAAATGACATGCCCAAGGCCATATAACTGATCAGAAGTAAAATCAGTGGTAGAAATCAAATTTCAGAATTCCATACTCAGTGCCATGCACAAAGCCATCTTTATGTTAAGCAGGTTGCTGTACAGAAATCTCCGTAAATTCAAATTCTCAGTCTATGTAATGCACACTTTTCTAATTAAAAGTTAAAATTACTATGTTGAACAAGTGGGAGATGCATGTTCTGATTCTCACTTGTAGAAAGTAACACAGAGTTTCTTCCATTGGTGTCAAAACTTTGAACTGAATTAAAGGCAAAAACGAACAAATCACTAGTAGTGAAATATTACTTGATAATACGTGCTAGTAGTTTTATAGTAGCTCTTACATAGTGGCAGGTATGACTACGCTCAGAATATCTTCCCTGGAGAGGAGGAAAATATTGCTATTCAAAGTTAAACAGGTATATTTCTTTCTTTTTTTTTCAAGAACTTTCCTAACGATACATGTTGCTCTTGGACTCTTGCAGAATCACTTTTTCATGATATATAACATAATTACAAATGTAATTGATCTTTGACCTAAATCTCAACAAAATAAGTAGCTAGGTGAGTACTGAGGTTGTGGTTAAGACATTAAAGAATCTTTTCAGCCAGCTAACACATGTCACAGTGCTTTGCTTAACCCTGTATTTTTATTGGTTCTGCCTTCACAGCTCTAATGCTGTGAAGATAAAATAAAGATATGATAGAAAAAAAGCTATCGACTTGAGATAGCTGTGAAACACCTGGTAATATGCAAGATGCATAAAACAGAGAAAGAATATTTGCTGTGCTCCTAAACATGAATAACTTAGCAGCTCCTATGAAGCTGGGAGATTTCTTGACAAAGGAATGCAAATGTTAAAGCAAAACACTGGAAGTTATCCATAATACCTCTACTTGGGGTTGTAGTTCCATGAGAATATTCAAGGCCATTGAAATATTACGTCTTGCAGAAATTGATGGGTGAATTCCTTGGTCTGTGTTAGAAAAGGTGATTCTTTCTGCCTTTAAGACTGATGAATTAATTAATTGAAAACTTTTTTTTTTTTCCTTACTCATGCCTATGAAGAAGAATTGGAAAAAGAATGGTTGTGAAGAAGGGGATATTTGTTGAACCGAAGTTTTTTTAGTATTTCAATTTCTTGTTTACTGTTGTTTACACTACTTTAAAAGGTATTTAAAAAGACATGGTGATTTAAATATCTTTTTAAAATATGTAGCCTAATAATGATGTCCCATATATGCAAAGTGCTGTGTTTTACATAATACACTGGGTAATGTGTACTGAAACAAAATTATGAGACTTTATAGTATTGTAAAATAAAATCTGTATTAAAAATGTCAGTGGAGGAAATACAATCTGGAGATTAAAATTAAATTGATGAAGAGGTAAATTTGATCTGAATTGTACTAAATAGGATGTGTGTGATTGTAAGCAAGTTACTGAATCTTTCAGTGCCCTAGTTCCTAGTCTCCAAGAAACCGCTGTTAATACTTCATTGTTTTGTCTTATCTATCATTGCTTCTCACCGGGACAGGATAGGAGATCCTGCAACCTATACACACACTGCCAGCAAAAGCAAAACTTATATGCAAACAAAATATTCCTGAAGGTCAGTAGATACACAGACATCTGAATAGGAAACATGCTTCCCTGAGACAGCTAAACTGCCAGCTACAATGTCTCTGTGGGTAGATTAATTATCTCTCACTGATTGGAAATAATATAAACTTACAATGTAAGTTCAGCCTTTAAAAGTTAAACCTAATCAATTCTTGGGAAGAAATGGTATGGGTATCCAGCATGAGAACTATACTACCCACTTGTTGATAACCATATCATGAATTTTTATATTTGAGCTAGTTTTCCTGTCTTCTTTATAGCACAAGAGAACTGCTACCCCTAGAGAATGATTTCCTGAGTATCATGCTTTGACAGATGCTCAAATACATTAAATGAATCATCCTCTGGTGATCCGATACCATACTGTTGACTAAAGGGAGGTCTATGTGAGATATTTAAAGATCTAGTCTAGAAAGAGATGAAGCACACTCTAAAAGTGCTTACTCTTTTGTACTGGCTGAAAAAGGTGCCTAGATGTCTCCACTGTAGAAATATGTCATACAGTTTATAGCCATTCAGAATACCCTAGTGCTTCACCTGGTCTTCACCAACTTCTCTTTGAGGGCATGAGTCCCCTTTGGTGTCACGAGACAATAAGTCTGGACTTTGTATCCCCAACAGGATGAACATTAGTGCCCTGCAGTCCAGAATGGGGGGAGCGATGGGTCAAATCTATACTCCTGTCAATGTTTCTTAATTATATTCTCCCTTTGTTCTGACTTTGCTAACCATGATTATAATCTCTTCAGTGGATAGCTACTGTTAGTCCCTTTTTGTGAAGTTTCATTCTTTCCATTTTTTCTATACGTGAGGGTAAGAAGCATGTGAGAGCATCTGGTTTGTTAATTTGCTTTGTTCAGGACTATTCAGCATAAAAGAAACTACAGCTAATGAAGAAAGTGATGAATTAAACACACAGACACACAGATCTAACAAACAGTTGATAACTGAGACAATAATGAAGACCAGTGCTCTTCAGCCACTAGCTGATGGGCTACTAACAAACTACTCAGGTATAGCCTTGGAGAGAGTCAACCTGAAAAGAGGGACTCAAGAGTGACAAGAGAATTATAAGACATCAGAAGGGGCTTGTGAAACTGCAAAACTTGTCACGGGATGATTAGTGTAAGAGTCACAGGAGGGGGAAGGGCGAGCTGAGTATGGATGGGGCAAGAACAAGTGCAGGAAAATAGAAAGGAGGGCAGATAAAAGAAGAAGCCACATGCAAGAAATCTACCAGAAGCAGATCTGATGGAGCCCTGTGCCTGATCACAGCAGTCTGTCCTACCTTCTTATTAAATACTTTTCTTGACTATTTTCTCTTGTGCAATTTTATTCTCTGTCCTACATGTGAGTGCTGCATCTGAGTGTCTTTTCCCCAGTTCGTCCTGCCTTCATGTGTGTGTATGTATAACTCTCCAGCTAACTTCAAGCTAAACTAGCTGGTGAGTGGGAGAATATCTGCTTCTGCTTCTGCAGAGACTCACAGTTTGAGCCAGTGGTGCAGAGTGGGTCCAGGGTATAGTTGTGGATATTAAGTAGATTGAGAGTTTGTGCTAATACTCAAGGCACCCCTGTTGTGTTAAAAGGACTGTAGTTTTGATATTTGTCTATCAGAGTCCCAGGACTTTCACTGATTTACTATCAGAGTCCCAGCAAAGCACTTTCACTGAGTCAGATTCACAAGTAATCGAAATTAGTCTAGCAAAAATAATAACAGTTTCGATATTTCTCTGTCAGAGTCCCACCAACGGACTTTCATTGAATCATATTCACAAATAAATGAAATTAGTTATTTTATTGAGAGCAACATAGACAGATTGGAGATTGCCGTTGACAAATTCACTACCTACAATAGCGTTAATTAATTAAGGATAATATTGCTAGCAAAAATAACAATAAGACAACAACCAGGGGTAACATTCACCAGAGGGTGAAAGGCACAGTGCTTATCCAGAAAGGCGTCCCTGCCTGGGGTGGAGAACAGAATGCAGACCATCGACTGGTCTGTCAGTATCAAGTTTCTTCTCTCCCAATTTAGCAGTCATTTTCTCCATCCTTTAATCCCCAAAATTACAAGGTTTCCCTCCCCTAGGCGACATGTAGTAGGATTTGGGTGGAGAGACGAGTGCTATAGTCCTATATGTTTAGCATGATCTCTAAAATCTTCATTAGCATATACAAGGGTGTCAACTGTAATATGAATTTCACAGGTAATGAGGCAAAGGTCAATTATCAGGCATGGTAGCCTCCTGAAGAAACAAAGAACTACACAAAGTCTTGATTTTACTGTCTTTGCTGACAGAAAGCAGGACTGTCCCGGTTCCACAAGACAGCTCTGTTATCCATATATACTGTGGTAGCCAGACAAGTCTTCGCCTCCCTGGGTTGCACAAGAGATAGCAAAGCCAGTCTTAATTGCTTTTTGAGTACAGAGACTTCCCCTCACTATCCAAATTCCACAATCCCTGACTGCGGGGATGCTTATAGATGACGAGGTGATTGCATGCATCTGTTTGTTATCTGATATCGAGCTGGACTAGCCAACAAATAGGAGGAAACCTGAGCACTGGATGGACCTATACTTTGCAGATGACACCAAGCTGGGTAGGAGTGTTGATCTGCTTGAGGGTAGGAACAGGGTCTGGACAGGCTGGATAAATGAGCTGAGGCCAATTGTGTGAGATTCAACAAGGCCAAGTGGGGAGTCCTGTACTTGGGTCACAACAACCCCATGTACCTCTACCGGCTTGGGAGAGTGTGGCTGGAGAGCTGCCTGTCAGCAAAGGGCCTGGGGGTGTTCATCAGTAGCCAGCTGAATATGAGCCAGCAGTGTGCCCAGGTGGCCAAGAAGGCCAACAACATTGTGGCTTATATTAGAAATAATATGTCCAGCAGGACTAGGGAAATCATCCCCCTGTACTCGGCACTGGTGAGGCCCCAACTCGAGTGCTGTGTCCAGTTTTGGGCCCCTCACTACAAGAAGAACATTGAGGTGCCGGAGCGTGTCCAGGGAAGGGCAATGAAGCTGTTGAGAGAGATCACAAGTCTTATGAGAAGCGGCTGAGGGAACTGGAGTTGTTTAGTCCGGAGAAAAGGAGGATGAGGGGAGACCTTATCGCTCTCTACAACTA
>VYZM01007045.1:0-33353 GCA_013398915.1 Dromas ardeola
CCCTTGGATTAGGGGGGCTTTATTCTGCTCCCTGTCATCTAGCTCAGGGGGCCAGGTACTCAGGGAAAAACTGGTCCTACTGCTAAAGACTGAGGCAAAGGCGGCATTAGATACCCCAGCCTTTTCCTCATCCTTGGTCATTGTGTTTCCCCCCTGCAGTCTAATAAAGGATGGAGATTATCCTTAGTCCTCATTTTGTTGTTAATGTATTTACAGAAACACTTTTTTATTGTCCTCAACAGCAGAAGCCAGATTAAGTTCTAGTTGGGCTTTGGGCCTTCTAATTTTCTCCATACATAGCCTCACAACATCTTTGTAGTCCTCCTGAGCGGTCTGCCCTTTCTTCCAAAGACCATAACCTCTCCTTTTTTCCCTGATTTACAACCATAGCTCTCTGTTCAGCCAGGCTGGTCTTTTTCCCTGACGACTTGTTTTTCAGTGCATGGGGACGGCCTGCTCCTGCACCTTTAAGACTTTCTTCTTGAAGAATGTCCAGCCTTCCTGGACTCCTTTGCCCTTCAGGACTGCCTCCCAAGGAATTCTGTCAACCAGGCTCCTGAATAGACCAAAGTCTGCCCTCCAGAACTCCAGTGTGGCCCCCACCTTGCTTTCCCAAGAATCCAAAACGCTATCGTGTCATGATTGCTATGCCCAAGGTGCTCTCCAACTATCACATCCCCCATACGATTGAAGTATAACAGCTTTTCTGGAAATGTCTTTTTTTGTTCAGGAATTCATTAATGAAGGGCAGCTCATCCCTCTTCTAATGCAAAGCATGAACTGTGTTTTGAAGCCTAGTTATTATCCCTGTTATTTAAGTTATATATTATTTAAAAAATTTATGATAACCCTCTTGACATCTGACTCCTGTGCAAATCAGCAAGGTACGAAAGGATAACACCTACGTAGTACTCCTGTTCACTGAGGTACTTTTTATAGATTGATTTTTGGTTTTGCAGAGTGTAATTTGTGCATGTTATGTTTGAAGTCCTACTTGAAATTGTTGACAGCTTGAACTTCTGACTGGGTCAGTAAACAGCAGTATCTATGTACATAGCTGAGTTGCATACACGGAGGAAAGTAGTTTTATTTTTAGCAGATACCTGTCTTGATGCAGAAGTCTCAAAAGAGAATCCTAATAATAATCTGTTGTATATTCCCCATTTCTAGGAGCTATTCAGTGTATACTACAGGTGTGGGCAATTTTCTCCCTCTCTGCAAGACTTGCCCCATCTAAACCTGAAACCGTCTTTGCATAATTCCTAAAATCCTGTAATGTCATTCAGCAAGCAAAGTCTCAATTCTGGGATTACCTCGCTAGCAACATTTAAATAATCTAATAAAAATGTTTTTTGTAAGCTTTTCTGATCTTTCTACTTCTTCTAAATCTTATTACCATCTCCAATTTTTCAAATAAGAAATGGGTCTTCAGAATTTTTCCAGGATCATAGCACAAATAAATAATCCAATTTAATGAAACATTAAACATAGAGCTTAAATGCGGTTCAGTAAAATCATTAGCTATCTACACAAGAGATATGATAATTATTTAACTTGGAATCTGTGGAGTCCTTTTAGGAACTAACTTGTCTTTTTCAGTACAACTCTACCAAAAGAATATGGGAGTGGTGTTTGTTTTGTTTGTTTTCCCCTAATCTTTCCAGTTATTCAGATGATGATTAGGGCATAAAATACCTAAATTTCTTGAATAATGCCAATGATGGAAGAAAATCAGATATTTTGGAATAGATCTGATAGTGCATAAAACTATGATTAAAACTAAAAGAAAGTTGCAGGTGGACTAAAAGAAAAATGTATGACCTTTTTGGTATATCCTTAATAATTGTTGTCTATAGTTACATCTTTGCAAGATGTGTACTTCGGTCCCTGTAAAGACAGTTATTTCTTCCAGCACACTGGTACATTTACGTTCAATACAGGTGAACACACTTGTATGTATTCAAGTTAACTGATTTTTCTCAGCTTCAGTGTCTCAGGCTTAGAGTATTTTCTTGATTCTTGCAAGTGATAAATTTGTCAGCTTTGTCAGAAAATACAGTTTAGGGACTGAAATTTTATTCTTGAGGGAAATGAGAAGATTTTTAACTCCTAAAACTGTGTTAATGGGACAAAAGGAGACTTGAAAATTGAGATTAACTTTTCTTTATTTAAAGAACATCTCCATTATGTAAGAATACTTAGAATTCAGAAACCTTTGCAACATAAGCAAATTCTTCTAATAAATCTCTTTCCCTCATTCCTAAAACAATGAATGTCCCACCTATGAGAGAACTCATTAGGGTAAGAAAGTAAGCATTGGATGTTAGCATTGCTTTTATTTTGGAACTCAATAATATAATCACCAGAATTATCAAAAATTGTCTCCTGCTTTGAAATGTCCAAACTGAGAGCTAAAATGGTCTGGTATTTTAGAGAACATCCAGTCACTTTCAGAAAAGTGTTCTAGATTAACTCAGTATCTTCAGAAACTGTCATAATGTGAGGATATTGAAACAAGTCGCTTCAAGAAGGTGGTGTACACAAGTTCAGTACTCCTGATTTTTTCTAACAATGGGTGAAAGGTAATTCTCCTTAATAAATAAGGAATTATGTAGGATCTGATATATGATCTGATTCTCACTTTTCTTTTAGAGTTAATGCAGAAGGTGGTAAGGTAAATTCTCATTGTTTATTGCTATATTGAGAGTTTAATCCCAAATTCTTAAGGGGAGAGAGGGGAAAAAGGAGGAGGGAGAAAAGGAGAAATCCAGGTACGTAGTGGAAGATTTTCTTAATTTTTTTTTTTAAAATGCCATATATTTTCAGACTAAACAGCTTAGCCTTCAAACAAAATAAGCATTTCCATAATGCATCACAAAAAAATTAATTACTGGAAAAATATTAATTGCTTAGATTTATGGAAATATTTCTCCTTTTCTCAATGTTCTCATCTCTAACAGAGTGTGGTAGAGGAACTCATTTGCAAATTTATTAGCACAGTAATATAAATAATTTTCCAGGAAATAAGGTTGTTATAAAGTTCAGTAGTTTATGGCCTGATTCGAAGTCCATTGAAATGTTTCCCTTTTGAGAATATGGATCAACCCTTAATATATCATAGGGAAGGCGATCCCCAAAATTCCTATTTCCTTTTACTGCAAGCTTAAGGCCTTCTGCTTTGTTCCTAGACAAAACCAAACAGCTTTGTTGAGCTTTAGTCCCTGAGTTATAGCCTAGTGAAGTGGGAATTTAAGTAAATATGTACATGAACTTATTTATCAATGTGATAAATATCCAGTTTTTAATAATTCATGGATTTGCCCTCCAAATTGCTACTTCATTAAAGGAAGTAAAACTGATTAGAATATTTTATATGTAAGATACACAGGAGTCTTTCACTCTTATATCTAGAACCCTGTTGGATCTTCAGTTATCCTGAAGACTAATAGCAATATTTTGAGTGCCTTCAGGATTCAAAAATATTTTAATTAGTACCTGTTTCTAAATGTTTAAGGATATTTGGATGTGGAAATTAAAATTAAATATCACCCATCTCTTAGATGCCAGTTAACCGCTTATTCACATTGAGTGCTACCAAATACTTTGGCTTAAGAAAAGAAAATATTTTTTCTTATTCGAGATTTTTTTACCCCAATTAAAATTGGTATGCATCTGCTCACACAGGATAAGTTCCATAAATCATAACTCAAGGGAAAACTACCCTTAGAGTAATTAAATCATAATTCTCAACTCTATCATCTTAAAAAGATTTTTTTCATGGTACTAGTTTGATTCTCCTGATCATAACAAAACCTCTACATTTGTTGATTATAAAAAATGAGGTAATGCTTCCCCTACTGGTCTATTTTCTTACTTTAGTAGTACAAAAAATTTAAGCTACGGATGCTTTGTGCACATAGTTATCCAGCCATTATATTTATGACTTTGAACATTTAAAAAAAAAAAAAGTGAAGGTCCAGGGTTCCAGAACTATAATTCCAATTCTTGTATTAATCAACCGGATTGTTGATGCGTTGCCATGTTTCCCTTCCCCAGTTTGTGGTACCTTGAAAGTGTCCAATTCCATGTGCGACTTTTCTCCCTGGCGTGAGCAGAATGGAGCACACGTGTAAGCTGCTAAAGGTGCCACATTACTAATGAAGCTCATTAATGGGCTCAAGATGAGCATTATGCAGAGATTTACGAAATTCTTGCTGCAATTATGTTATCACAAGAGTATTTGAGGTAGATAACAAGACTGTTTACCTACATCAGTAGATAGAATTTGAATATGTGGAGACTTCTCAGTACTCTGGTGCATAATATCTTGTTTTAATATCTTTTATTTGAAAAATTCTCATTACTCACGTTTTTACAGCAGATATCCTTTTGCTGATCGTGGGAAAGTTTGGCAGCAGAAATTCACCTATGACAGCAAAACTTAATCAGATTTGGTTTTATAAACTGTAACGGAATCACCACTTCTCAGCAGTGGTTGTTTTTTTTTGTTGGAATTACTTAATTTAGGCAGCACGCAAAATCTGCAAACGTTTGTTCAGATCTATATAGTCATCCTTTCTCAGATGATGGCCAGCAACTTATTTGTAAGCAGAAATTCCGTTCATTGCTGCCAGAAGTATCTATGGTTGAGAAAGATGAATGGAAAAAGCTAGGCTTTTTGGATGAATGTGTAGGACCAGAACCTAACTTTGAATGGTTAAAACTTTCTTCTGGAGTTTCAGAGAGACTTAGAAATTGCTTCTCTCCCTTTCTCCAAGCGAGAATAAGAAAACCCTTAGAGGCAAAAGGCATCCATTATAACTAGGATACCTGAAGGGTATGCATTCAAAGTCTTTTATACCACTAAAACATCTTTTAAAAAAGATTTAAAAAAAAAAAAAAAATTAAAATCCACCTTACTGTATTCCAAATAGTTTTCTGCTGCCTTTTGCTCTTAACTTCAGCTCCCTATAGCAAGTTTGATCTCTTTTATCAAAACTCGATGAGCAGGTGACTTTGAAAATTAGTAAGCTTGTTAATCACAACTCATTGCTAAGTGTCTTTTTTAATCTATCTTGCAAGTAGTCCTTCTTCCTGGGTAACACACTTGATTCTTTTTTACACCATTTTAGTATAAAGTGTTGACTCTGAGTGAGCATGTACAGGTTGATGCTTTTTAGCAGCATTTGTCCTAGCTTTAGATCGCAAGCTCTCAAACAAGTTTCCAGTGGTGGGAGACAGAAAATCCCAATGTAACTGGCCACAGCTGAGTCATGTAACGCAAGGGAGTGGGTACTGTTGATGGGGAACATCAAGTCCTTTCTGTTGTATCAAATCTGTCTGATAGGAGCACATGCCCTTACTTGTTTCCCATTTTACAGTATCATTTTCTGATCTGAAGGAGGCTTTGAAGTGGGAAGTAAAGAGGTGAGTGACGTGTATCTAGCCCTTGCAGCAGGGAAGGATGAATGCTGAAGCCATTCTCCTTGCGCGTGTTCTACTAGCCAGTCAGAGCTCCCAGGGCAGAGCCTGACGAGAAAGATGACTTAATACATATTTTTCTCTCAAAAAAACAACTACAATAATAACAAAATAACTTTCTTACTAATTTGTAAATTGAGTCTGAATTCAATTCAAGAAATCCAGAAGTAAATTGACCTCTTGGATATGTGTGTTACAATAGTCTCACCTCTTCCTTCCACCCACTACCCAGGACATCATTTGGTGTAACATGATCGCAAGAAAGTGATGATGAAATGAATGTCATCAAATAATTGTAAATATATTTTAGTTAGAAAGTAGTGAAACTAAATGAAGACTTCATTTTGTACAATGCAGGCTTTATATTAAAAATTTGAAAACATTCTGATTTTGAATTTGAGAGACTTCAATGGAATATGACTTCCAGGTTGCAAGACACTCTATACATTTTAGTTACTTCAGATAATGTTCCCAAATGATCCATTGCTTCTTAACATCTCAAAGCTGGTGTGACTGATAGACAACAAGAAAAGATCTGTAACAACTAGATATGTTGTCCAGCAATTCTGAAGACCAAGAGGTGGGTTTGCTAAGGGAAGATCTATTTAGGTGCTTTGACGATACAGTCAGATGTTTAACAGAATTATTTAAAGGCAATTTAGACAGCAGTATCTACTTCCCACTGAATTTCACTTAGTCATTTCTGTAAATCCCATATGTATCTTTTACATCTTTAGGCACTTTAAATATCTGGCCCAAAGGCAGTTGAATAGCTGTAAACTGTTAAAACTATAGGCAGATTTCTGTTTTCTACTACTGGAAGAGAATCAAATTTTTAAGGCTAGTCTTCAAATTAGTAAGAATTGCAACCTTGGAGACTGTTATTCAATGGGAATATTAAAATTGTTTGTGACATTCAGTCAGTGTGACTTGTTAGAAACATCTGTCTGTATTACTTTTCACTAGCATAATTAATTTTGTAAGAAATGTAACCACAACTGCAGTACTTTCACCAGCTTTCCTTTTTTTCCTTTCTTTTTCCTGTCATTCAGAGTTTAAACTATTAAACATTCCTGGCTGAATACCAATTCTAATATTTTGTAAAATTAACAAATCGTAAATCAAAGTAAGCATAGCTGTTTCCTTGTAGGAACAGAATTTTGTTGATTTTCTAAGTGACAAACTCCTACAGAATAGGAGACATAAATTATAGTGCTTGGCTTTGGGTTTTGTTTTGTTTTTTAAATATTTATACCAAGCTTTTAGAATTTTTTTAATCTTACACAGTAATATGGACTAGAGATGAATAAAGACCCCACTGACGTTTCAATTCTAAAACAAGTTTCGAAATCCTTTGATGAGCTAATTTAACAGATGACTTGTATAACCAACACAATGGGAAACATATCTTCATATACAACCGTCTGTTCTGATGCCATGCCAGAACACAGAACGGGACAACGGACAGTGAGGTTTTTTTTCTAGTCTCAATTGATATTACCATTTGTTTTTCTTGATACTATCTGACTGAATGCATGGAAGAAGGTTCCAAATGCATCATATAATATGTTAAATCTGTGTGCAAAATGTGCTTGGCTTCATAATAAATATAAACCTTCACTCTAAAAAAGGTAGATATGGCTGAAGGATAAGACTAGTGAGAGTGCTATATGATCTCAGGCCAACAGTATTTATTCTTTTTTTAAACACCTATTCTTATAATGAGCCAATTCATATGAAAACCAGAAGCTTATAGCCTTCAAAAACTTATTCATACTTTAATATTGAGTTTTCAGGCTAGAGAGGGATTTTTTTATTGTTAATTGTTAAGGGTGTCTGATGATATAATTTCATATAAAACACAGAACATTGCTGCAACATTATCCATGGCTTGTTGGTACTTGCATTTTAGTAAGGTTTGCAAGATAATTAATGAAAGGGTAGCAAATAAATTTGCAAGCAAGTGAGCATGCCCAGTAAATACTTGGATGCTTCCCGGTAGGTTTTGGGCTAGTCTATTCAGGAAATGAAAGAAGTATCAGGTAATTTAAGTGATGTAGCTACATTAACTGAAAGGTGTAAAGGGTGAACACATAAAGCAATAGCACTTAATAGTTCATAAGTGAGCCAGTAGCATTTTTTTTTTGCATACAAATATATAAAACAATTAAAAGGATTAAAGAGTTGTGACTTGCAAAAAGATATTGTTAGAAGGGAATAACAATTTATTGATCACTTGCATATTAATATAGAGTTGAAAACGTATTACCAATTGCAAACAAAAATGTGGAGAGTCTAACAAGAAATAGCTTATGGATGATATACAGAGATAGTGAGTACCCTTATTAACTCTGTAAGCTGCTATTGGATGCTTTCGCCCAAAAGAGGTTCTCTTTTTATTTGTTTTGTGTCTTCCTCTGCTATGTTTTTCTAACATGAATTGAATGACCATTTAATGGTTTACCAAATGATTCTGTGGCACTATGAAACATTCTGGAGATCGTTATTAATAAGCTGACGCTCAACTCGACAGTAATTTTTTTTATCTAACCCAGATCTTACAGCTTTGCTGCTCTTGTGTTAGCTAACTATTAGAACACTGGATAAAAGTGAAATAGCTGTAACTTATTGAGACTAAAATAGGCCTTTCTCTCCCCTATGTGTCTTTATAGAGATACATTTAAGTTAGAACCTTAATGAAAAACAGTTAAGAAAAAAGTTAAAGTGGAATACAGCAAGTTGCACCGTCTTTGTTAGAGCAGATTGCAACACATTTCTGGTTCAATGTCTTCATAAACATAAATGTTTTGGCATCTTTGGTACCCGGGGGTTCCTTCTGATACGCAAGGTGAAATGTAAGCGCTGCAATGGTTTTCAGAGCAAAAGACTTGTCCTATCCTTCACAATCTACAGCACAACTATGTATTATCCTAAATCTACAAGAACGAGCTGCTGTACGCTTACACTCAGTGGTGATTTGACCAGACACAAGGAACTCTAGACTGGTCTGTCAGAGGACACTATTGATTATAGCAACTGTCTGTCTGCAAATCTTGAGGATTAGTGACTTGAGAGGACTGGCTGAAACTGGTTGGTTTATTCTGGTAGTCTACCAAGAGTGATAAATAAAACTCAGCATTGAAAGAATCTGATTTCAAGAATAGTATTTCGAGGAGAGTTATATTCTGTCTCACAGTACAAAGCATGGCATTTCTAATGTATTTATTTTACAGACTTGCAAAAGAATTTGACTTATCCCGCATCAGAATGTATATATAAGAGTTGACATTTTCATAAGGCTGTTGCTGATTGCATGGAAGCAACACACTCCATTCTAGCTAATGTAATCTATTTTGGTAACAGACATTTGGGTCAATCTGTTCTCATACAAATTCTTAATAAACACATTCTTTCCCCCTCACCCCCCAGTCTGAATAGATGGGAGAATGTAAAGCAAATGGACAAGCTAGAAGAATTGCATCTTTATATTTCCAAGAAATGTTGTTATTGTTTACTACTATATTGTATGAGGACTATAAAAATAAATCTTACTTTTTATTGTATTCTATGAAGTTTCAGGGTACAATTTGAAAACTGTGTTTTCTGAGTTAAAGAATAAAAGCTGGTATTTCTGCAGACAGATGGTTAAGCATGTAGTTACCCTGTCTGCATGTGCAAACAAAGGTTATTGCAGTCTTATTGCCTCCATGTTACTTTCAAAATTTGGCCTTCGTTTTATTTACAGACCTGTTTATTAAATAATGTCGGAAATTGATTCCACTGTGCCACTTTTACACAAGGGTTGTAGAATATAAATGAATTAAGGTTATGTTCTGAAACCATTTTATCTTACAGCAACATTTAATATGAAGTACATGTAATTAAAATTAGAACTAGATTACCAACTTCTGATCTACTGTAATGCTTATATATTTGGTTATCTTAGAGAGCGCTAGCGTTAAATTTTTCAATAATTGAAAAGTATTATTGCATTTAAAAATATTTAGCAACTACTGCACAGTTGTTAAATTTAATAACCTAACCAGTTTGACTAAAATCATTAAAAATCATTTGAGTCTGTAGTACATTTCAAACCACTCAGACTAATCTGTGAGCTTAAAGAGTCAGTTTCACAAGCATCACCAAACAGCTTGTGTGATTCAGGACTTTATAAAATAAAAGATAAATAAATGACTTCCTGAAGGATTCATCTTCATTAATAAGAAATACTCCTTTCTAACCACCAAAGAATTGCCCTCTAATATATGATAATCAGAGGGCAGAGAGAAATTGTTCCAGTGACTGGAATTGGTTGTGTGTGTTTGTGTGTATATTGGTTTGGGTTTTCTTCTGGTATGTTTTTTGTTGTTGTTGTTGTGTGAGTGTGGGGTTTTTTTATTTGTTTGGTTGGTTGGGTTTTTTTGTAGAAAGCAGCCTCGTAAACAAAGCAGCTTTTACCTGATGCAGAAAGCATTACTCTTCTGGAGATCAAAGATTTGTTTTTTGATGAATTCACAAGAAAAACCAAGCCTCAGGATTGTATTGGATTTTGGGCAATGTGATGTCTACCCACTATGTAGCTTTGTACTAAGAAAAATGACTGACAATGTCTGATCAGGAAAACTTAAAAATTAGATGCTTTTCAAGGAAATCTTCATGTAACAGAGCCCATTATTGGGTATAAGCGCTTTATTCTTAATAATAATAATTTAAAAAGGACCCAATATATGTATGCACGATGCTCAGTGCTATTGTCACAGAACCTGTGTATTTCTAAATCCCAATTTTAAGTGTCTTTAAGTAATGGAAGCTCAGTTTGGCTCTGAGAGATTCATTTTGCCAAGATCATGATTTTCTGAAATATTTTAATTAAAAGAAACTAGGACCTAAAATTCTGGTGTCCGCATGAAGGGAAAAAAAATACCCAAACAAAAAAAACACAACATTTTTTTCCCTGCCATATCATGCCTTGAATGACAGGATGGGATGAGAAAAGAGAGGGAGGGAGAGCTTTTCTAATGAGTAATTTGATGACTTCTCCTTTACACTGAAGTACTATTGACCTTTTTTTTTTTTGGGTGGGTTTGGGTTTTTTTTTGGCTGACAATTTAAAGTTCTAACATAAATCTCTGTAAAAATCAGTGTCTTATGCTGCATCATGACAAAGGTGGTTCACTTCTGCATGGATCACTGACAAACAAATATCAGTTTAATAAAGCATTTACAGGGACAAAACAGAGAAGGTGTCCTAATTGTGATAATGAGCTGCCGCTCTCATTTTCCATGGTTCACCAGTGAAGGGAGGGGTCCCTACTGTAGTTTATGAGAAGCAGAGCTTCAAGAAGGCTCTGTAGCATTTCTGTGTCACTAAAGAGGAAAGTGCTTCATCACTGTCTCTTAATTCTGCCTTGTTTTTTGCTACTGGTTTTGTCAATACTGATTTAGTTTTTGTAGCATTTTATTATATACAATCCAAAGTATTGAAAAAAGTGGAAATGCGGCAGCGTTTTTTGTGCATTTCTTTCCACTGCATGCAGTCCATGTCAGAATCTTTGTTGGTTACCTTGGAAACTGTCGTGGGGTGAAATTTGATTGGCTGCATTCTCCAATTGATTATTAAAGTCGTGGGCAGTTTCAAGTGGCAGACATCTCATAGGTTGCACAAAGTAAGTAGCACTAAATGATTCACAGTTTAAGATTCTTTTCTTTTGAAGTAAGCCACATGAAGCACTACATCTGTAATGCCTTGAAAGTTTGATTTGAATGAGTAATGGATTGAAAATTTCATCTTTTTTTAAGTTATAGTGGTTTTTTTGGTTTTCTTTTTTCCCCACATCAACACTTTTAACTCTTCATTTTATGTCTAGACCTATTCCTTGATTTTTATTTTTTTTTCCTAGGGATATCTGCTATGGGATATGCTTCTGGCACTAAGGTGGAGGAGCAAAAAAAACCAACCACAAAACCCTAAACAAACAAACAAAAAAACCAAACCAAAAACCCCCAAAATCTCCCAAATGCCAAAACCCCATGGTGAAAACAGGACAGATATTTGTAAGAATCTATTTACTGTTACAAAATATAATCTTACTTTTTTTTTTTATTGTCAGAGGAATGGGAGCAGTTCATATCCTTTGATCTGCTTATATTCTTCCCCTTTTTTATTTCTTAAGAATTTACGTCAAAATTATTTAATAGCTTGTCCTGTTCATGTTGCTGACTTCATGAATACTAACAGGCTACAGAGTGGTGCATTCAATGTTCTTGATTGTGCTTTGCTTCCATTTTTTCAACAGTATAGGAACACATTTTTTGTTTTCAACCAGAAATTTGCTGGTGACTAATGCCTCCATATGTCAAATTGTCTCAGTTACTTTTGAAAAGGCAAATTGTATGGCGTGAAGCAAAAATCATTGTCTCAAGAAAATTTTTAGAAAGTCATGGATGATAATGTAGTTCCCCTATACTTCAGTGTTGTCTTCAGTATCTAATGTTACTTGGCCATCATTGTCTGTCAAATAAGTCAAATATCTGATCTTAGTGAAAAGTTTATATCACATTGCAAAGAATTGATGTCCCAGATCACTCTAGGATGTTTATATGATTGTATTAGGAGGAAAGAATGAGTGTAGAGTAAAATCATTACACCGTTTAGAGGTATACTTACTATCTTTATTTTTCAGATGCTACTTTCTTAGGAGTAGCATTTCATTTTCATTTTTTAATTATTCCAATACTTTTATACTTTTTTCATAATTGTAGACATTTTTCAATTCAGAAAATAATGTATAGACAAAGTACACCTTCCCATCTATGCTTAACCCTGATGGTAATTAATAGTAAAGGAACAGGTTGCCCAAGGAGGTTTTGCAGTCTCCAACTTTGCAAGTTTTCAAGATGTGACTGGATAAAGCCCTGAGTGATCCTCTCAGACATCAGAGCTGATCCTGCGTTTAGCAGCAGACTGGGCTAAATGACCACTGAGGTGCCTTCTAGCCTGAATTATCCTATGCTATGAACCATCTCCATGATAACTGTGTCTTATTTCCAGTTAGCGTTTAGGGGAAAAATATTTAAACTTTTTTGTAATTCATATATTGAAGCTGGATGCAGGATTCCCCTTTCAGTTTTCACTGGTGCATGCAGAAATTTCCTCTTCCTTCCTATTTTAAGTTAAGTTGGTCAAAAATATTCTGAGCAGAGGTCAGAATCAGAAAGATTCTGATCAAATAATTTTCTATGTGATTTTTAAATTATTATTTATTTTGTGGAAAAGGGATCTAAAGCAAACTCCTGTTTTATTTCTTACAATTTTTCTCACTAGTTGGACAGTCCGATGTTAAGCATAGACAGCCAGACACAGATATCTGCAGGGCTGCTCCAATCTCTCAGCTTCACTGTAGCTATATCACTCATTTTTTCAAAGCAGGAAACATCAGGAATTTCAAGAGGTAATCCTCCAGAGCAACCGGCTACCTTTTTCTGCATGGATGGAGTACAATACTGAATTGTACGCATTTTTGATGCCCCGTAAAAATTAAATTTGTTACATGTAGGTAATTACCTTCATCAACCAAATTTGTAGTTTTTAGAAAGAATAAAATCAAGCCTTTTGTCCAGACCAATTGTCTCTAAAATCATGTAGCTGGGAATTAAGTTTTTTTTCTATACTTTAATTTGTCAGACTGTTGCAGCAGCTTTCTGTTATTTTGCCAAGAACTGAAGTTGGGCATCTGGCCTGTGGTTACCTGATTCATTCCTCTTGGCATTTTTAGTATGGGCACAACATTGGCTCTCTTCTAATATTCTGGAGTTTCTCCAGTTTTCCATGATTTATTAGAAAATTAACACTAGCAGACAAGATATTTCCTCTGCCTCCTCTCCTTTACTACGCTTTGGGGGTTTTTGTTTCTTTGTGGTTTTGTTTGGATTTTTTCCTAGGTTTTCTGATTTTTATAATGTTTATGCTTGGTAAGCTTTCCTTAACACCCTTTCTAATAATTAATTGACAACAAATTATTTTGTCATCTTCCTCTGCAACAACTTAACCTGAGTTTTGCGTTTTGTTTTTTGTTTGTTTTGGTTGTTTTTGGTTGTTTTTTTTACATATAAAGCATTACTATTGTACTTTTTTTTAAATTGCATTCCTAATTATTATGCTATGAATTGTATCCTTTGTTACTGTATATATACTACAGCTATTTTTTTTTCTCCTTTATATGGGGTTTTTACTTTTCATGAAATTACACTGAATTATTTAGAACAGCGTGCTGAGGCTGATTCTACCTAGGAGGAAAAAAACCCCTCAGTTTATTCCAAATTAAAAATGACAGAATTGACCTAATCGTAGGAGTCCAGCTATCTGGGAGAGGATCCTAAATTCAAATTGAGACAAAATGGTTTGAGATGGCTATATTTCTTACTGAAATATGAAGAATAGACTTTGTTAAAGGTTTTCTGTATCACTAATCCTAAAATCAAAGTTGAAAAATAAGAATATGCTTAAATATCTCCAAATTTCCTGGGCTAAAGACACTATCACTACTTTATCTTATCAATTTTCCATGCTTCATAACTTTTAATTTATATCACTTACTATCTCCTTCACTCTTTTTTATTAATCCAATTTCCACCTTCACCTGATCACTGAAATGAAGTTGTCTCTTTCTAGTACTATCAAAAATTTGGAACTTTTAATGTTGTGGTCTTTAGAACACTTTGATTTTTCAGACCTATTTTTCTAATTTTTTCTTGCCGGCCAATGAATTTCTTGGTTGGAAGGAAAGTGACCCTTCTTAAGCACTGGAGATGGGGAGTGCTGCCTGTTTGTTCATGTTGAAAGAAATTGGTCAGGATGATTAGTCCTGACCTAAAAGACTACCAAAATCCAGAATAGCATCAGCTGCAGTGTTTTCTGTGTTTTGAAAACTTAGTAACATTTTATTACTCTGGCTGCATGAGATCGTTGGCCAGCCTTCCATATTGAAGTTCTCCTAGCATGCTGCTGAGCCTGTACATTCCAGGTGTATGTTGAAGACATGGTTCTTCCCGTTCTGTAGGCTTATTCAGGGATGAGCCTTTCTGGGATTGCTACAGCAAGAAATACACATTTATAACTATGATTTTGATGTTCTTTGACCTCTGAAACAAGTGATGAATTTTCATCTGCTTAGTAATTTAAGTGGATTATAATCAGTGATTTCAATTCCAGTAACCACCGGCATCAATAATATCAATCATATATGTGTTCATTTCTTGTCAGTGAGAATCTCCAATTCATGTTTCTTGTTACCCAGTCTTTATCATGGACATATAAACAAATGAAACATTCTTTCACTTGTTCTTTATTTATATTTGATACTTTAATATCTCAGTTACTGTTATGTTACATAATACTTTACTGATGGTTTTCCAGTCCTCTGTTCAGGAGGACCCCCTCAAGAGCTGCCTGGAAATAGTCTTCCTATATATTAAATATTCGTTCAATTTGCTAAATTGTCCTGGTTTGAGGTAAAACAGAAACAATTTTCTGATTTGTAATTTTACTTTTTAGCTGGGCCTCTTCTAACTGACTAAAGTCTGAAATTAACAGCATGTTGTTCAGAAACTGTTCACTCTCAGAGTGGTAAGACCTGATTATACCAAGGAATGGTATGCACAGAGGCTCTTGCTTATGCTTATTGCTATAACAACCAAGGTCAGCTAACTTCTCTGTTTGCCCCGTTAGAGGGTCGGAAGTGGAGAAGTGTAGAGGGGTCACACCTATAGGGAGGAGCGGACAGGACGGGTGACCCAAAACTGACCAACAGGGTATTCCATCCCATATGCATCACGCTCAGTATAAAAGCTAAGGGATCAAAGGGGCATGTGGGCTCTGGCTCGCGTTTCCTTCAATGGCCGACGTCTGCGGAGGCCCCTGTCTGTTCGTCTGCCTTCGATCGCGATCCGAGCACTCCTGACTCTAGTTCCAGAATTCAGCTCCTGTCCGTCGCTGACTCCAGTCTGGGACTTTCCCTGTGTCTGTTGGTGACGCGATCGTCATCCTGGGAGCTGGATACGGTTTTGTATATATTGTATACTTTTTTTTTAATTTTCTTATTATTTCTTATTTCCTTATTTATTATTATTTTCATTAAAGTAGTTTAGTTCTTTTTCTAAACTCGTAAATCTCCTTATCTCTTCCTCTCCTCTCTGAGGAGAGAGCGGGGGGAGGGCCATCTGTCGTTCTGATTGGCCAATCCGGCCAAAACCACAACATAGATTTAACTTCACTTGGTTTGAAGTATTACCTTTATAACCTTTGTTTTTTAAATTTCTAATTTGATGAAGTCCTGATGCTTGTGGAGAATTCCCTAATGGTATTTCAAGGACCTGGAATGTGGCTTAGTGCTTTCTCTGATGGATACTTAAATGTTTAAAGTTAGATTCTGACAGAGTAGCACCCTCGGGTATTGTTAGTTTGACAGGAAATCTTAGTATACTGCATTATGGCAGAAACTGCTGCTGCCTGGTTTGTTTGTATCAAGTTGTTCCATTCATTTTATTTCCTGTACCCTGGACAGTCTCTAGACTGGCCTTCTCCACTGGCTCTTGCTCTCTTGCTTTAGCTTTTCTCCATAAAATATTTTTCCTGTTCTCTAAGGTTTTGTGGTGCCACTAACTGTACCCCTGTTCCAGGTAGGACTGGGCATGCTGTAGTTGAACTGCCTGATTTATATTCAGTGACAACTCACTTGGGGCCAATTTGATAAATTGGCCTGATCTCTCTCCCTGATAAAGAGTGCCTTCCCATCTTTCCTGTAGGCCCCCTTTAGGCACTAGAAGGCTGCAATAAGATCTTCCTGGAGCCTTTTCCTCTCAAGGCTGAACAATCCCAACTCTCTCAGCCTGTCTTCATAGGAGAGGTGCTCCAGCCCTCTCATCATGTTCATGGGCCTCCTCTGGACTCACTTCAACAGGTCCATGTCCTTCTTGTGTTGGGGGCCCCAGATCTGGACACAGTACTCCAGGTGGGGTCTCATGAGAGTGGAGTAGAGGGGCGGAATCACCTCCCTCAACCTGCTGGCCACGCTGCTTTTGATGCAGCCCAGGATGCAGTTGGCTTTCTGGGCTGCAAATGCACATTGCTGGCTCATGTTGAGCTTCTTATCAACCAGTACTCCCAAGTCCTTCTCCTCAAGGATGCTCTCATCCATTCTGCATCCAGCCTGTATTTGTGCTTGGGATTTCCCTGACCCATATGCCAGACCTTGCACTTGTCCTGGTTGAACTTCATGAGGTTCTCATGGGCCCAGCTCTCAAGCCTGCCCGGGACCCTCTGGATGGCATCTTTTCCTTCCAGTGTGTCAACCATACCACATAGCTTGATATTGTCAGCAAACTTGGTGACGGTGTGCTCAGTCCCACTGTTCATGTCACCAACAAAGATATTAAACAGCAATGGTCCCAGTACCGACCCCTGCGGAACACCATTCGTCACTGGTTGCCACTTGGACATCAAGCTGTTGACCGCAACTCTTTGAGTGCAACCATCCAAACAATTCCTTATCCACCAAGTGGTCCTTCCGTCAAATCCATGTCTCTCCAATTTAGAGACAAGCATGTTGTGTGGGACAGTAGTGTCAAATGCGTTGCACAAATCCAGGTAAAAGTGATGTAAGTTGCTCTTCCCTTATCCACCAATGCTGTAACGCCATCGTAGAAGGCCACCAAATTTGTCAGGCACGATTTGTCCTTGGTGAAGCCATGTTGTCTGTCACCAGTCACCTCCTTATTTTCCACATGCCTTAGCAGAGTTTCCAGGAGGATCTGCTCCATGATTTTGCGAGACAGAGAGTTGGGACTGACCGGCCTGTGGTTCCCCAGGTGCTGCTTGTAGCAACAAGTCTCTGTGGCTATGTGTGAAGCAGTGAGAATGCAACAATATTTAATAGATGGCGTTTTGAATATACGGTTACACTGGGAAATTGTCTCCTGTAACATCTTACGAGTTTGCAAAAATGAGCTGACTTAGGACTAGTGCTAACTGGCGGGTTGTGCCTGACTTCAGTTGTCATCTCCCCATTAAGTCAGCTGTAAAATTCTCAGCCTGATCATACTTGCATCAGTTCATATTTGCATCCTAGGAAAAATTGCTGTGATGAACTGGTAGATACAGAGCAGCTGTAACAGCTGGTGGTGGTTACAAAAACCACCAACAACAAAAAACAAACCAAAACAAAAACCCCCACCCTCAAACCAATGAATGTCTATCAATGTTTTGATTGTGTTTATACTGCTTACAGACCCAATTCAATGAAACTAAATCTTTGCCTGACTGGATTTACGTAAGAAAGAGCAGGGTTGCTTCTTGTAGTCCAAACTTGATGATAGGCAGTGTTAGAATGTAAATATATGGTGACTGACTTCATATAGCAATATTTTTTTCAAGAGAGAATAGGTGAATCAAGTTGGAAATACTATTCCTTGTCTATGGGGATTCTGACATGAGGATGGTTTTATCTCCCTTTTACCTGAAATTAAGTGAGTTCATTTACTGCATCATACTAACTAAAATATATTTCAGAAACTGAAATAGTTCAGTAGCTGCTTGCTACTCATTTCTTACCTTTATGGTAAGTAAACCACTCTGAAGCCTGCTTTCAGTTTATTGTATCTGTGCTATATGTATTGTTATGGACAGAGTATTATATTTGCAATATAAGAAAAATCCAGCCCTCTAGACTTTTTAGAAGTAGTTTTCTGTTTGGCACTCTTTTGTCTAATGAATATTATTCATGCTCAGGCGAGCAATATTGATCAGGCTGTTGTGTGTGGAGGGGTTTTTTTTGATTGTTTTTGTTATTTTGTGGCTTTTTATTTCCCTGAAAACACACACACTTGATTGCTAAATTGATGTTCAGAAGAATATTTTATTAAAATTGTGTAAATATTTCTTGAATATGTTATTAGAATCTTTTAAAATGTATGCATACACTTGCTAATAGAATGGACAAAGGACACCGGCCTTCCCCGCCTTTTCTTTCCAAAGTTATACTCAGACTAGTAATAATCTACAGTGGCTTAACATTCATATAACTACTTGTGCTTAAGAAATGTCATTAGATATTTTAATTTGAAACTCATAACTTACAGTAATGAGCAGGCATTGTTTTGTAGGAAGTAGGAAGACTACACAATTCAAACTTCTCTTAAGTTCTTATGGCTATTCTGACCGGAATTGGTCTGATGCTGGGTGCTGAGGTGTGGTTTGAGGATGTCTCTGCCTGATTTGGGCATGGTCAAGCAGTACACAGTGAGGGAATTTAGAAACTTCCTTTAGTCCATTGGTGCATATTCCTGGAGCTCACTGAAATATCCCATCTGCAGATACTGTATCATACCTTAGTTCCTTTCTGCCCTTTTAGGAAGTAGGCAACACAAAAGCAAGGGCAGGCTATGACCAGTTGTTCAAATTTGAATTCCTTACCTACTTTATAAGTTTAATGAGATTTCCTGCCCAAAGCTCTCTTATTTGCCTACCAAATCTTCTATATGGTCTGGCTAATACAGGTTTTTCTAAAACAGAAGCTAACTTGGCCAAAAGCTAACTTTAACACACTGACTTTTTGCTGGGGTCAACCTAAAGACAAGAAATTCAGAGCAAGTACTTCAAAATTTAACTAAGTTTGGGTTTTGTGGTATGCTTATTGTTTTAATGTGGAAATGGTTGTCATTTTGCTACTGTGCTGAAAAGTAATTAATATCTTCTTGAAGTTGAACCCAACATTAACCCTATTTGAAATTTCAGATTATCACTACTCTTGAATCTATTCATTCTCCTAAGCATTGGATAGTCTTTGTCATTAAAAAAAAGAAATAATATTAAAGTGCAGAGTTTCAACGGAAGATGGATTTGTTTACTTTTTTTTTGTCTTGTGCTTAATAAGAAACTGTTAGCAGATTTAACCTTGGCTGCTGGAGATTAAGCTTGATGTAGTGCATTGAATATCCACAAGTAATTGTCAAATGCTTTTTATTTGTGATAGGATCAAAGCCAAAAGTTAAATGTATGAACCTGGAAGAGATTTTTAATGTATAGCACTTATCAGTCAATGTACTTAGTGTTAATATATGACATCTTTGTATGCATCTTTACTTACCTGAAGTGGAAATATCCTCAAAAAATTTGACCAAAAAAATACTAATTTAAATTTAAATGTGTCAGTTAACACAACTATAGTGCCCATTCTGTGATGGACTATAGCACAAAGATAGTAATGGGTACATGAGCCACTACTTTTCCTGACTTCCTCACTCAGCAATCATAGGAGGCTTCCCACTTCGGATTGCTTTTCCAATACCCTAACAAGGCAGATTACCTAATGTTATAGTTCTACTTTAAGGGCAGGAGAAGAAACAGAGAGATAAAAATAGGTATGCAGATGGAAACTGTTTCACTTTTACATATGCTAATAGCAAACTACTAGGCCTCTTAATCATCCCTCTCATTAGCGGCTGCATTTTCAAAATGGTCTCAAAAGGATCTTTAAATGTGAATAGCCAGAAAGAGGTCTGCACAGATAAAATTGAGCAAAATTTTGAGGACGATAAAATTAGATGCGAAGTGTTAGTGTTGTCATGGAATAACTGGAATGCAATTTTGAGTGTGCAAATACCTTGCACATGATACAATATTTTTTTAATCTAAAAAATGTCTTTAAATACCAATCTCTTTTAACAGTGTAATGGGAAGTCTTTTATGTTATTAACCTAGTGCTAAAGGTGATAATTTTCTAGAAATGTTTGAATGAGAATTTTTGTTACTTAGGAAATTTTTAGTATCGAAGAAGGGACCGGTCCTAAGGCTAGGGACCCATTGATGTCAAAGACAGCAAGTTAAAACAGAATGTTGGTAACATACAAGTGTGATCTCAGTGTATAAGTGAATATATGTGGCAAAAATGCAATGTAATGCATCTTCAGACCCTGAGTATAGGTGAAGACTTACTGAAAGGAGTGTAATATTCAGCAGATATATCTGTATATGTAAAATAAAAACCTCAGATTCAAATGTCCAATTGCGTATTTTTCTGAGGAACAGAAAGCTACTCTTCAAAGACGGAAAAAAAACCCAACCCGAACTCTCCAGCATCACACTATATTGCTGATGCTATCAGTGGTCACTGCATATTTTATTATACATTATTTTAGAACAACTAAAGCCTTGTTTGTTTAAAATTTAAGGCAAGATAAATAAAATGCATTGCATATTATGTGAGGTGTTATGAGTATACAGTAAGATAGCTCCATTTATCTGTGATTTATAACATGGCTGAATTTCTTAAACTGGACATGGTGAATTTCTAAGACTTATGATATTATGTCAGGAATTACTGTAAACTTTTAGCTTAAATTTTCTTTAGAGTCCCTTTACCATAACATGCAACGTCTTAGCTTTTGCTTTACTTTGCAAAAAGATTTACATTGAGCCTTCTAAACACTAAAATCTTCTTAACATAGATCCCATCTTTTCTACATTGTATGTGATGGATTTTGATGGATTCTGTTGAGCACAGTGAAAATAAATCGTATCTACCCAGCAAATATTCACTAGTTCCCTGATTTATCTATCTTATTTGCAGATGGACTTTTGTGTTCATATGTTGAAACAGCCATTTGTAAAAAGGTTCTGTATTAAAAATGAATTGTTTCATATTGTAAAAAAAAATATTTCTTGTATCACAAAATATGCAGTCATATGAGTGTGTCTGTTTCCAAGTCTGTTTCTTGAATAATACAGAACATTTATACACACTCTTTTCTTTTTTTAAAACTTTATTTCTGCCCATTGGACTCAATGATTTGTTTCAAGAGCACTTTTCAGGACAATTAGTAATTAAGATGTCACAGACTGCAAAATTTCAGGTAAAACAGAATAAAGTATTCTGGGATTCATGGCTGGGCAAAGCAATACTAAATACTAGAACATTTTGTTTTCTCCAAATCCAAGCAGTTCTTAGGAGATCCATGGGCTGGGTAGTTAGAAATTCAGATTCCCCTGAGTTGTTGGGAAAAGCATTCCTACTAATTTTAAGTTTAGGCAGAAAATAGAACACATACAAACTGAAATTTGTGTTTCTAATGCCCACAGTAAAGATATGCAGAACTTGCAGATGTGTATCTATTTTCAATAATTTTAAGAAAGCTATTCTAAGTACTGAAACAAATCACTGGTTTCCAATCAACTGATACCTCTTCAGTTATCAGAATTTCTAATAGCAATTGCTAATGTTTCAACTCTTGAATTTCTAATCTCAGTCATCACCTGTAGATGCTGATTTATTGCTACTTTTACCTTTATTCAACCTTACTTCACCTCAGTTCACCTTTATTCTTTTTTATAACACGCACATACTCCTTAAAATGCATTAATATACTTTGAATTGTATATAAATCACTTATTTCTTCTTCGCCTATCCTCTACCTCCCCATCTCCTCTTAATTAATAGTTCCTTATTATGTGGCTCTTTGGAGGGCCTTTAAACGTCTCTTTTTAGGAATAAAGCTTCCTACCCAATTTGTTGCACAACTTTATGGAGCAGTGTTGAAGATTTACATTGTAAATGTCAGTTTTAGTATACTGTTTAATATTTGTGACTTACCAGCAGCCTATTAATTATTTAGTCTTCCTCTAGCATTAAACAAAAAAAAAAAAGGGCAATATATCACAGTTTTCTTCTTGAAAATTCACTAATTTTTTTTTTTAATCCATATTTAGGCTAACCTCAAAACTGTTTACGGTTTCCCTGAATCTATGTCATACTCTCTTTAAATTTATCACTCTTGTCTGTAGTACTTCGTACAAATAAATACTACTATTATGTTTCCTGCATCATAGAGTATCTCTTGAGGTTTTTAAACTTTGGTTTTCAGCACTTTGTTGAGGCCGTAGCTTGGAAAGGAGTGGGACATGAGATGGGATTACTCCAGAAAGTAAAGAACAGCACCACAATTCTGAAAGTATGTATCTGTTGCCAGAATTCCTCGGTCAGTTCTATAAGGGTGTTTTTCCTTGTTTTTTTGGTTTAGGTGTTTTTGGTGCTCGGTTGTTTATTTTTTAGGGTTTTGTTGTTTGTTTTTTGTTTGGTTTTTTTTTTTTTTTTAATAAGCGAAGCCTATTCTTTAGGAATCATATGTTTTTAATGTATCATCATAATCAATTTGCCAAGAATCAGCAAGTTGTCTTGTGAGTATAGTGACACAGAGAAACATATTTAGAAGGCATATGGTAGAGAAAGCAGGGTGTGCTGCACCCTGGGAGATCTCTTCCTATTTTTCTGCAGTACTTCACTGACTAGAGCACATGCACATGGGGCTCTCTTGAATGTGTATTAATTGAATAAGAGACTATTTCCTAATGATGAATTCTATGCTCATTTAGTTTCTTTCTTGTTTACAAAAATAACACCCTTGAGCAGTCAGTATGTAATAATTGCTGGTCTCCACTAAGAGAATTAAATAACATGCCTTTGTTATTCATGATTCGGTTGTTTTCTGCATAACATACAACTTCCAGCTGAAGCAAAGCAAAGAAAAAGCCAGAAGTGTATATAATATTATACACGACATAGGTGCATATTCTCTCTATATACATATATGGAGAAGAAATAATTAAGATATGACGTAACATATGTGTATATCCTATATTCGTCCTCAACTGCCTGATGTCTTGTTTTCAAGCGCACTGACACCTGCAATTAAGGGCAAATGCATCTTTTTGCCGGTCTCCTATACTACAACAAGACTAAGCTAACTTTTAAGCTAGCATGTATTTCAAATACCAGCAGTGAGCTGCAGCATTGCAGAGCTCAGTGTGGCCGGCAAGCGCTTTCTGAGAAGCCTGACTAATTAGTGCATGCTGAGTTTCATGCTGCTATAGCTGAGCTCCTGATACCTAGGCTAAATATAGTTCCACAGGAAGCCCCTCCAAAGATACAGTAGCGTAGATGTGTTTTTTGAAAGGTACAAATTGAGAGGCAATGCACTGCTTCAGTCTTTCTTGACTTCAATGGGATAGGTGTAACAGACCTTTTTGTAGCCCACTGTAAACATTTTAGCCTCCCTATTATTCAGCAGAAATCTATCCTAAATTATACATCATGAGGAAGAGTAAGCCATGGACTGACTCCAAAGCTAGCAGGAACTAAAACCAGCATGAGTATTCTGCATACTGCATCTAGACATGAATGACCCAAACCAATGGTTTTACCATATGTATTCTATTCCTAACTTGTAATAGTAGTCTATCCACTTTAATGGTCAACAACAGAACTCAAAAGGAAGGTGTGAAACCACATGACGCAACTAATTTTGAAGTCTTACCCTATGACCCTATGTGAATTGCAGTCCAGAACTGATAGCAGGGAAGAGGGCAATAGGTATTCCCCTTTCTACTATTGACTAGCTATTTATTCTTGAGAAAGTCTCGGCCTTTCACAGATGCTTCATCTGACTGATAGAGCTACTTTGAAGTGGTAATATATGTTATTTTTTATTTATCTTAACTAATCTTGACATAGGATTTTAATATAATGTTAGCATACCTATGAGTCCTTAATTAGAGTCTGTATAGTTGACCATATATGTCTCAGTTCAGACTTAACCTGAAAGAACATGCTTACTCTTTGAGGAGTTCCAGAGAGATTATCTGCCAGTTCTCTGAAGAACTTTGAAGAGTTAGAGAAATACATTTCTTTCAAAATCTAGTCTGGTGCATACACATCATGAAGGTATTAACTCTGAGTGTCATAGATTGTCTGGTAGTGTTTGTTACTGCATTCATCAGTTCTTTCAAAACCCTTGGATAAAGTCAAGCAATTCTTATAACAATTCAATTTCTTCTCTTATGTCACCCACTGCTTTTACACTTTTTGATATCTCTGTCTTTGGGAATATCTCAAAAGCTGCTTTCTACTTCAGTTCAGTATATAGGTATCTTGTATTCACTATGTAAAAGAGCTAAGTAAAAAAGAACGTCTCACTGCAAGATCTCTGGGGTACTGACATCCCACATGCATTCTGCTAAGCTTCCAAAGTTTGTTTTTTAGCATATTTTGTTCTTATTTTTGGCACTCATATTGGAATTGTAACCTCCTAGTCGGCCATTTTTTAGAATCTTACTTGTTGCCATAAATTGAGTTCTATTCAGAAAAAGTGGGGTAGGGAGGGCAGACATCTTGTACTTATATATTCAGTACAGTGTGAAAAGACAATTGGTGTGACCTTCAAAATATAGTAGTGCTGGATTGGATGTATATAGTTGTCAATGGAGTCATTATCATCAGGGCAATGAAAAGAAGAGCCCCAGGTAACAATAAACAACCTTTGACTTGTAATTTGCATTTTTCTTTTCAGGATACATGGGAAATGTGTGTCCAAGTGTGTATATAGAATGTAATATTCCCAAATGTTTATACAGACCCTGATTTTCTTCATAAACATGTTTCTGTATTTGTTTCTTTTGTCATTGGCTGAAAATATTTGTCTTGTCATGTTTTAGAAGTTCACACTTTCTCCCAAACCCAGTGAAGCTTACCTTAAATCTTCTCATGTTTGCAGATTTTATTATTTATTTATTGTACTAATGCATTTATTTCAAATGTATTTATTATACTAATCACCATTTTTTCTGATCTGGTATAGGCTGTGGGAATGAGAATTTTGAAATCCTTTTCTTAAAAGAAAAGCAGGGTTACTGATGAGGACATTCAAAACAATGACACTGGAGTGCTTGCATTCCTTGCAAAATATAAGTTCGTTGTTGCCAATAAATTTATTACGAGAATGTTTGAAGGCAATGAAATAGAAGGAAATGGAAGGTAGTTGTTCGGTTTTTTTTCCTCAAAACGAAGTCTGAAGTGAAGGAATGGTGAAAGAATCACTTTGATTGTAGAGGCAGTAAAATTAGAATAATAGTAAACTTTTATATTGTAATAACCTTAAGAAAAAAAGAAGTCATTCATGCAGAATTATATGTGGCAGTAATGGACAAATCTCCTGTGCATGCGGCATGTTCCCCTGTGGGGCTATGTACTCATACAACATTGTCAGAAAACTGATGGATTCAGAAAATAAATTGCAAGTGAATGACAGCAACATCCATCAGCCTTGCCCTGAAAAGAGAAGAACTTTTATCCGTAGCCTCAACAGTAAGTTGTGACCGTGTCAACTGTATCTTTTACTTAGTGTAAAATGTCACGATAGGGACTAATGCTGGGAAGAAGCTGGTCAAACTCAGGAAAAAATTAAATGGGACTTAAACTTCAAGAAACTAGAGAAAAAATGTTTAGCTCTTAATTTCTTGACATGTTCAAATTATTCCTGATGCTTTATGGTGATGCAAATTATCTATATTTATACAGTGTAACTGGAGAAATCAAAAAATATTTGAAAGACACGTCCAGTTCTTTTTGAACTTGAAATCTGAAAAACAGTGGACATACAAGTTATTCATGTATAGGCTTAGCATTCTCAAGCTTTGTTGTGGAAGTTACATAAAGCATACTTAATTTTTCAGTGAGCTAAACAGTTGAGTGTAACCAAAGTTAAGCTAAATACATAAGTAAAGATGTATAATTATTTTACTATACAGATTAGGTCTTACTCTAAACTCTACTTTTGGGGTTTTTTTTGTAATGCTGTAAAAATTTGTAGAGTTGCTCCTGACCTACACTGGCATGAGATGTCCAAAACTTCCATTTTAAGACATAAAATGCAGAGCAGTGCTTTGACTCTGCTGTGTAACAACAGCAAGTATGGGTATTACTCAGCTGCTTTTCTCACCTGTGAGAATAAATTTACAAAGTTAATACAATGATTAGTATTACTACCAGCGTTGTTGTTCTGTTTCCAGTGATGGACTCTTGGTCTGACTGGTTAATTCACAATTCTTCAAAGCAGCTCTGAAGACAGTTTTATTGCCCTGTTTAAGATTTCACTTAACTGTCCATGTCTGAAAGAGTGATCAATAATACTAGTTGTTAAAGTGACCTTATGTTGGCATATAGGGGATAGATAGGTATGTCCCTAGACATTAGGGAGGAGGTCACCCAAATCAAATTCAGAATGGTAATTTACAATCGCTTCAGACCCTCTCTGATCTCCCCCTACCACTGCTTGAGGACTGAGCATGCCTTTACCAAACTTTGACCTCTCTACAGTATGACACATCCTCTGTTTTGGAAGCTCTAGCTTCAGAAAATATAAGAACCTGAGGATGTTTTCATTTCCATCTAGTACTTTATTAGATAAAAATTACAAAGTATTTCTTTTTAATTTCCCTGGAAATGTGGTACAGGCCATATTGGTAATCAGTTATTGGATAATCATGACTCTTGGGCACTCTTCCAGTTTTCTGCCATTTAGTGCTCTGTAAGGTGGGCCTTGATGTTGATGTTTCTGAGCTGAATGTGGATTTTGCCACTAATTTCAGTAGGAATTGGCTTGGATGCTTAGCCAGAGTGTGCTTCATCTATCTCATCTGTGAAATTGGCATAATAATATTGTAGAAACTTACTTATTTGCATGAATGAGGTCTCTTCCAGATCATAGCTGTTTGTGAATTATGAAGTATGAGCACAAAATGGGGTGGGAAGAGAGAATGAAAAATAGCTATCTACACAAACACTGAGGTATTTTAGAGAGATCCTTGGATGCAAAATGACATATATTGGCCGTATTACTAAGTTTTGTTCTGTATATAGCTTCTCGAGAGGGATTATTCCACAGTTAGTGTTGTTGTTGGTTTGGGTGTTTTTTTTGTGGTTTGGTTGTTTTTTTTTTCCTGTCCTGGCATTCTGAATTGTTTTCCCAGGACTATTATAACTTCCTCTAGGGCTGATTTGCAGCACCTGTGTACTCCATACTAAGTTAATTTTATTTTCTGTTTTCAAATTCCACTCTTGTGGTTCATTTACTCATCTGATCTTACTTATTTTGTACTGCTTTAGATGTGCTTTGATGCATACATACCCATAAAGTGTAAGTTGCTTCTTCAAGTGCTTGCTGTGATAAGTAGAAACAGTGTTTTTGCATTTGCTGGACAAGTGCCTTGCCGTCTTGACTGGCCTTCAGTCCATTTCCATGGTATACCATTTAAGAAATAATACCCTTTCTGTAGAGGGTAATGCGGCTCTAGAAAAACACTCTCAGGTCAGCAAAACTATTCCATTCAGACTTAGTAATTGCTGCTGAACAGAAACGTCAGTGTGTGAAATTTCTACCTTCTTGCACCTGTAAATAGAGGCAGATGACATGTAAAGTATTGATTCCATGAAACATTTGGCCTGTATGCACAAGGTTAGAAAGCATCAGGCAGGGGCAAAATGTGTTACAAAACATGTATTTATGCTTACTGCAGCACTGTGGGACATCTCGTCCTCATTAGGACTTGTTGAGGTTTTAGGATAGCAAGGAAAGAATAGGAATATCGACACAAGCATATTTGGGGTGGGCATGCAAGAAGTTGAAAAATAATGAGGAGCACTTCGTGTTCTACATTTGTTCTCCAAGAAGGCTTGAAGTAACAGCGCTATATGTTTGCATAAAGCAGTTCCATATCCCTTTCTAGCACACCAATAAAAGGACATCTGTAATCTGTTTTACAGTAAGATACAAACTTGTATTCTCCTAGTTCTTACTGGAAAAAAGTCTGCTTGAAGAGTGGTTAGAATATTGCTTATATCCATTGATAGTGCTTCTCCTTGAACTCTTTCTATTACTAAGTTTTTAATCGGGATGATTGTTTACCAGAAGATATAAGGAGCTTGTTTGAGTTAGAAAATGCATTGCATAATACTCGTATCTTTTTAAATAAACATGTAAAATATTTTGCATTATTAAAATAGAATCCACTGATTATGCTTTGTCTGTTATACGCTCGTCACAGTTGCTTTCTTTGAGATTTGTTTACTTTTATTAAGCTATTTTTCCTGTGAAAATATATTTTACAACTACAAATAGCAAGTTAGATTAAAAGTAACCTGTGAAGTTTCCTTATTTACAGGAAAAATAAATTCTAAGTCTCAAAATATTTCATCTAGATCAAAACATGTTTCATAGTTGGTATCGCAGAGGTCAGGAGTCCCAGGGATCACTTTTCACTCATCTCCCTTTGTCTAAAGAATAAAGAATTGATGTAAGAATTGTTATTTCTGAGGTAGGACTGTTTCACAGTTAGTTCACTGTTTTACATGTTAGTTTAAATGAGCAATATTTTATATATTTTTTGGAGTCCCTGTTAAATAACTGGCTCTCCTGTCCTCATATTTCATTGTGCCATGGCATAACACTTGCCTCCATTATTCTTCCTTCCTCCCCCCTTCACTACTTGTTCATATGCTCTGTTAATTTACTAATTTCATTTTCCTGTCTTGCTTCCTACTTCCTTTTTTCCCCACTGTTGTTCCCTCGCCTGGTCAGGGTGGTGGTAACAGTGAGAAACTGTTTTCTGAAGTAGTGAGATCCTTCCAGCTAAGAAAAATCCAGCTAAAACTATGTAGATCTCTATTTTAGTCTTAAAACTTGCATACAGTTATACCAGGCCCAAGAGTGATGTTTGAAGCAAAATGGCTTTAAAAAGAAAACAATTTTCATCTTTCATCAAAAGCTTCCATCCTAACAGTTTTAGAACCCTCAGAAATTGTTTATAGCAGTATTCTGGAATGTATTACCCAGTATAAAAAATTTAGGAAACCAACTCTCTGTCCAAGACAGCTTAGAAAGGAAGACCAAATCCTGCAATCAATTGATGCAGACAAATGCCACTCCATTAATTTAATAACAGGTTTCTGCAATCTGCTTTCAGGGCTGAGTCTTACACAAACAGCATGGAGGAGATTTAGACACAGAATGACATAATCTTGGTGTACATTTTGTGCTGTCTTTTAAGTGTTTTACTATCCTTACCCTATGCAATCACTCCTTGTGCCCTGCCCTGCCCTGCCATCAAAGGATGCATATACTGTAGATATTTCCTAGCTATCTGAGTGCCAATGTAACTAAAATTGAGGAATTCAAAAATTGCTGTCTATATAGCTGTTAAACTAATTTATTCCACCACTTTGAAGGAAATAGGTTTTTTTGTGATGCTTTCATGACTTGATAAGAGGGATGTAGATTTCATTCCATCATAATTCTAGGTGCCAGACATTTTGTATTTCACTCCAGTCCCCATTGAGTTGCTAACAATTGTCTGCAGTCAAAACACTTGTGGATGTCTCGCACAACCTTTTACTTCTTTTTTTTTTTTAAATCTGTAATTCAATTTTACATTAAAAGACTTTCCTCAATATACGTCTAAGATCTGTTGATCCCAAGCTACACAAAAGACTTTTGTTAAAAGATGCAGCAGGTCTTTGACTCATAAAGTATAGCCTATGTCATGACCTGGGGTAAATTCTTATCTATAGTGTGTTTAACCCTGTGGAGATGCCATGCAGTGAGTCACAGAATGAACAAATATGAGCTGCAGCAAATGAAGTCCTACATAAGGATGTAAAGCAATAAGAGACTATTTTGCCCTTCCCTTTTGCTTTTTTCTTGCAATTAGGTGAAATTCATGCTGTATCAAGAGGTACTTGTTTCCTAAGCAACTTATCAGACTCAGTTTCTGTACAATACTGATCACTTCATATTTTTTAACAGCCAAGAGCAGTATCATTGGCAGGTCGTACGCTATTGCTTTTGTTGATAGATTTACCACTTTGGATTCTTTTAGATATACAGTTGTTGAAGCTAATATGAACCTGTAAATCCCAGAAGATTGTCACTATGCAAAAGTGAACTCCATTGGCCATGAAAAGCAGAGTCAAGGTACACCTGCATGGATAAATTTTCCTGTGTATGTGATGTAATAGGGATCTTTATGCTGACAGGCCGATTGCTAATGGGATGGTGTGTGGTGCATGGACTGGGACATACTAGATCTGAAAACCTAAAATGACAAGTGAAACCAGGATAAAATATAATGAAACTTTGTTCAGGAAATTTCTACAAGGGTTGACCATATTTTGTTTTATGTTACATGAATTTATAGCTTTACAGGAGTTGGAAATGGAAATCAGGTATCAAAATAAATTATAACTAACATTCTTCTGTAAATGAGAGAATAAAATCTTACCAGATACATGGAAACAACTCTTATCTGAGTGTTTCTGATACTACTGCACCTTACCCAAATGCTCAAAAACTCAGGAAACATCACTCTGATAGAACTGTACTCGTACCAGCCTGTTGAGGTGCAGTGAAAATAATTTTTTTTTTTAAGTGAGATTTTGCCCTTGTTACTCACATTACTACAGGGCTACTGTTCTTGGGCTGGCATAAATCAGCATTTCTTCTGTCTCTATTGACTTGAGCGATTGGATCACTTAAGAACCTATTTTGAAATTCTTACTCCATCTGAAAGCTTATTTTGCATAATCTATACATTTACAGCAAACCATTTGAAAAGAACTTTAGAGCGGTTCTCAGTACATGGCCTGGGATATTTCTTGTGGTGACAGGAATATGCTGCTACAGTCAAGGGCTGACAAGACAAGCAACGTATGATGTTGCTTATAGCCCATTTCTTGCATAGTCAGTAGGATTGTGGGCTATTAATTTAGAGTACTTTGGGTTTGGGGGGTATTCTTTCGCACTCCTCAAACTTGAAAGCTAAGAATCAAAATAATCTGCAATTGGCATTTAAAATATGACCATCTTTGCTGGCTTCTCTGCAAAATTACAGTACTTGTAATCTAATTGAGATATTTTTAGAGCTAGAAGCATCGTATGCAGCTGGGAACCAGGTTGTTTCCCCATTGTAAGACACCCAAAATCTTAGATAGCAATCCTTAAAACACGTTACATGACCAGTTCTGCATCTTGCCAATACGGGCGTTCACACCGGTTATTTCCTCTCCTTTTCAATCAAACACACAGACACAAGTGAGAAAGAGAGGGGAACGATTTCTTTGACAAGTTGCTTAAAATAAATAGGAGATTTTTGAAGGTGCTGAGAAATTTTGAATGACAAAGATAGACCAGAACCGTGTGGTCTGAGAAAAAGTTGTACTCTCGAAAGTGCATAGCAAAACATGAAACCATTTGCAAAAGGAAAAGTATTGTATAACTTTGTACTCTATGTCAGTATATAATGATGGTACCCCTATCACATAGACTTGCTTGGGCACACAGAGCCTGGAATGATATTAAGGCAATGTTACTGGTATAGACTTAAATGGGTCTATACCAGTATAGTGGTGCATTTACAGCTAGCAAAAATATGCAGATCATCCCAAGCATGACTCAGTAGAGCTTTTACACTTCCAAAAACCAAGGATATACATTAGTTTTCCACGCATAATGCACCATGATGTCCATATGTATTCAGTTTGAGATATGTTCCATTCCTTTTTGCTGGAATAGCCAGACTGAGAGCAGGTTTCACTACACATGGCACAGTGAACTCTGGGCCCAGAACGAGTGTTCCCTGGTTATTAGCGCATACACCAGATCAGAGAACAAATACTAGATGTATTGGCATAGCTTGAATTCTTTGCGTGTACTATTCTAACATTCCCATGGAAATACGGTACTTTTCTGTCTCTGATTTTATGTTGATATGTAAATCAAAAATTCCTTCAGTCCAGCACTGACTGTTACCAGCCTTCAGCCTCAGGTTCTTGTTGATAGCCAGTTCATATTCAGACATGGTGAATGAAATATTTGTGGTGCAATGGTAATTAACAGCAGAGACTCAGAAACAGCTCAGAAGCCAGGAGTGTTAGATGTAGTCCCAAGTTAGCACTTACAGGTGAGTTTCACAGCACAGGATTAAAGTGTTTTACCTTGAAACCTCCTGTTCTTATCATGTGATTGCAGAAGAAAAAAAAAGTGCCTATTATAAATCTAAAGTAAAATGATTCACTGCACAGAATATCCACCATCTTACTTTCAGGGCTATATTTCAAGAGGTTTGGCAGTGAAGCAGGCTAGCTGTGTGAGAACAGAAACCTCCACTGGTGAGCCAGGAGAGTGGCTCTGTAACATCAGCCATAGAACAGAAAGCTGAAAAATGGGGGTGGGCGTGTAATTTTAACAAATGCTTAACCATTCTTTAACTTAGTTGTTTGGGGTTTTGTGTTTTTGTTTTTTTTTTTCTTTTGAATACACAAATGAGGCATTTTATATTTATCACACGCACACAAAACCTTGCCTGTTTCATCTTGAAAAGTGTTATTTTCTCTCTCTGTGTAATTCCAATTGTTACAAATGGGAGAAGGTGGTGAAAATATGTCTTGGTGAATTCCCCCCAGACCCCCAAAAGGATGTCCTTTTTTTTTTTTTTTTTTTTTTTTTCCTGCAGGCAGTATTTTGTTTCATCNATACTTGCTTGATCTCGAAGGCACAATGTGGTGTTTTTAAGGCACCGAGAGTAGGGGGAGAGGGGGCACATCGTGTTCCCCCCGCGGGAAATGCCGCCAGTGTTTGGCTGGCAGGGCGGTGCGGCGGGGGGGAGCCGCTCCTCGCCGGGGGGTTCCCCTGGCCCCGCTTCAGCGGCAGGTGGGTGCCGCCGTGCCCGTTGTGGGGCTTCCCCGCTCTTTAGCGCTCCAGCCAAGGTAGCTGCCGGGCCGTATTAAATGGCTGCCTGCTTTTCGGGGCTGCCGGCTGTTTTACGGGTTTGCTGTTGATTTTTTTAGCAACCCTGTCGTGTCTCGGGGGCAGCCGCCCCCTCCCGCGACTCCCCCAGGTGAGCCTTCATCCCACCGCCTTCCTCTCTGCTCCCACCTCAGCCCTTCCTCCCTCCTCCTTCCCGCAGAGCCACCCCCCCCCGCCCCCCACCCCCCCCC
>VYZM01007045.1:40637-58169 GCA_013398915.1 Dromas ardeola
TGTTTTAAGGAGAAGAAAAAAGTTCCCAGGGTTTTTTTTTTTTTTTTTTTTTTTTAAATCCGGAAATATGCACTTTTTATGGTAATGGCTTGTATATTTAATTAAATATAACAATTCGTGCTGTGGGTCACTGGAGGTCTGCAGAGAGGAACCTGAACAGTTTTTTTTATTTTAAATTATTTGCTTGCTTATCATTATACAAATTTTGGCACGTGGACTCAGTATGTGTACATGACAGGGAGTTAAATAGATACAATAGATTGGTTTGTCTTAGTGTGAGCCATTAGGGTTGATTGAGTGCATAATCCTTCCATCAAGTGGGAGCTGGAGAAACAAAGGAGCTGTTACCATCTATCAGGGAAAGGTTTACTTACTGGTATATGCCAAGTTTTACACAACAGAACCTAATAACTTCAAAGCTGGGGAAAAAAAAAAGGCTTTTTTTTTTTTTTAATTATATTTCACTTCTATATTCGAGACATTCCGAAGTTGTATAAAATACTAAGCATAATACTCATGGAACAGAATATTCTCAGTCTTAAAAAGACACACAGCTGTAATCTGCTGATAGACCTCTGACTTTCAGTTGCTTTTGATAATAGAGACCCATTACTCGTTTTCTTAGAATCTCTCCCGTTTTCTTGAGGTATTCTCAGTAGGGAACATTAACAAATCTCAAGAGACATAGGTTTAGATTATGAAAACAATGGGAGCTGTGTGGCTACTTCTCGAGTAGCAGCAATTATGCTTATGTGTGAAAAGGGAAGAGATAGATTATGATATAAAAAAGAAATGTGGGCTAAGTTGTAAGGAAATAGGATGGAGCTGTTCCAAACAAGAGAACTAGGGGGAAAAAGTCTTGGTAAAGACAAATAAAGAGAAAGAAAATCATAAAACAGGAGAAAGTGTCCAATATACACCGGTAGAGAGAGTTGAGGAAAATGGTTCCTGTCAGCAATATCTTCTTTTGTCAATCCATTCTAGTTGTACATGTTGCTGTGCATGATCGACAGAGAATAAGGACAGGACAGAACTGAAAATGCATTGAAAAGGAAATATTAGAAATATTGGGAAGGTGTTGCTTCCCTAATCCTGAATACTTCCTGCTGCTGGAGACCATTGGTTTTATTATTTCCCCTGTGTCATAGGTGCATATGCTTTTTCACACAAAATTGCATTTCTCAGCGGACAGTTTGAATTTGTCTGCCATCAAATTATTGTGCTTGCACACGACTGACTTATATTGAAGTTTCTGCAGAGACTCCTGTGAATGCAGAGCAGGTGATGTATATCTTAAAAGGGAGAACTTCTTTTACTGAAAGCCCCATTTCACCCGTTCCTTCAGTTATTGTTTGGGATAACATCACAAGACCTTTATCTTTGAACTGGACTAAGTTACATTAGTATAGATTTCCATTTCTTGTTACTACATGCCTCCAACGTACGCTTTTTCCTTTTTTAGCTTTAAGGTATGTAAAAATAAATAATAACTCCCATGTTTAAGAAAGACATTTATTTTTGAGGACCAAAACGAGTGTTCCTGCTCATGGTATGCTACCTGTGGATTGAGGTTTTCACGATGGTTTTGCTAGAATATATTGTAGCCATAGTATGAAATGATTTCTCTGGGTCATCTATGCAGGAATGTAGTGAGTTTGTAACTACTTTTATAAGCTAGTTCAGAAGCAATAATATGTATATTTATATATGTTATGTGTATCTGTATTATATATATCTAGAAGCATGACATCATCCTTGTTTTTTCTTTTTAAGGTCAATATAAATGATTTGTTAATTGGATTACACTTCTGGTGTTCTACAGTGTTGCAAAACTTTAATCAGTAGAAAATCGTCTTGTTTCATTGGTGGCAGTGACTTTTCAAAGTGATCACTTTGCAGAGCACGAGATGGTTGTTGGTAATTTAAAGAGATTGCCTTGGAGGTGATTTGTACAACTAAATTAATAATTATTGCCTAGTTGTTTTTAGAAAGCTGTGACCTATAAATATTTAAGTAATTTGGCTCCTGCCATAGAAGAAAAGATATGTTTATCTTTAATATGTTTTATGGCCAGCGTCTTGGTGCTAAAGCATGGGAATGAACATGAAGTGTACTTTGTTAGCTCCTACTATAGGCTGCTTTATTTCATAACTTCTCTATTGAAAAGCACATAAAATCTTTATAGATGAGCCATGTAGCAGAATGAAAGATTTTTATGTTGTGCTCTACAAACTGGTCACGAGTTTAAGCTGTTCCAGTGGTCGTATTTGTGCTTCTTAGTGACTCTGAAGTCTGTCAGTGCACCATGACTAAATCCTTATTATTCCTCCCTTCCTTTTTTATCCTCATACCCCGTGCAGACCAAGATTTATAGTAGAGCCTTCAGTATTCAACCATGTTGAAGTACGGTCTTTAATAGTAATAATTCTTTTATTTTTCTAGAAGTAATCCAGATTCCTTGTAGACTTTTAGTGGTTAATGCTGTAGGTCTTTGCAAGTGCTTGTATGAATTAGGTATGCAAGATTCAGTCCCTTCATTTCAAAGGAGGGTGCTCATCCATAAGGTAATTTTTGAAATGCCTCTTTTAAGTAATGGAAGATAGCATCTTGTTTGTCTTTAGAGTTAAGAACTTTAGACAGTCAAATGTCTTGAGTTATTAATACTGAAAAATGGGCTACTATGGATGGACGCAATCTAATTTAAAAATAAATGAATGTGCCTAGTTACGTTAAAATTGTAGGCATACTGTGGGCTGACAAAAAGACAAACAGGGCAGAAGCAGCCTTTGTGCTTTATTGTAATTATTCTTACTATGCTTCTACAGGGATTCCCACCCTGCTCACACTTCTTAACAGTATGGTATATACAATGGACGTATAATGGCTAGTATAACACATGCGTTGTAGGAATAGCGGCATTGTGGGCATATTTACAGTTATAGTCTTACTTGTCTGAATGCCAGCTTGTGAAGTAGCAGTGCTCTCACTTTATAGGTTTTGCCTATGAAGATCTTTGCATGCAAATTATCTGGCTAAGTATTTTCAAATTAGCTAATCAGTGCAAAGATTCTGCCAGTGTTGGAATCACATCTACTGCATGTGTCCTTTTTGTACAAGTTTTGCAAATAAGTATGTAAATACTTCCCAATCAAAACAAAAATTTCTGTTCTAAATATGAAAAGACATTCTGGGCTACATAGGGAAGAGTATGGCCAGCAGGTCAAGGGAGGTCATTCTCCCCCTCTCCTCTGCGCTGGTGAGGCCACAACTGGAATACTGTGTCCAGTTCTGGGCTCCCCGGTTCAAGAGAGACAGGGAACTCCTGGAGAGAGTCCAGCGCAGGGCAACAAAGATGACTGAGGGACTGGAGCATCTCCCTTACGAGGAAAGGCTGAGAGAGCTGGGACTCTGTAGCCTGGAGAAGGGAAGGCTGAGGGGAGACCTTATTAATGTTTACAAGTATCTAAAGGGTGGGTTTAAGGAGGATGGAGGCGGGCTCTTTTCAGTGGTTCCCAGGAACAGGACGAGGGGTAACGGGCACAAGCTGGAACATAGGAAGTTCCGATCGAATATGAGGAAAAACTTCTTTACGGTGAGGGTGACAGAGCCCTGGAAGAGGCTGCCCAGGGAGGATGTGGAGTCCCCTTCTCTGGAGACTTTGAAGACCTGTCTGGATGCAGGATCCTGAGTAATGTGCTCTAGGCAACCCTGCTTTAGCAGGGGAGTTGGACTAGATGATCTCTAGAGGTCCCTTCCAACTCTGAAATTCCGTGATTCCAGAGGTTGACATGTATGCAACTGAATATAGAATTTGTAGATCATATTTGATGTAGGTTATCGAGGGTCAGATAAAGCATTTCGAGTCTGAGCTCTTCCCATGTCCCCAGCCTTAAAGAACAAGGAGACTGAGCTATTGCTGTCTATTTTGTGCTGCTCTTTGCATGTCTCCATCAAGGTAAAATCCTATTAATTCGTATTCTGTAAATACTGAGAGAGGGATTCATTTGTTAGTTTTCAAGTAATGAGAATTTAGCTATGTGGGGAAAAAAAGCAACTCTTCTGAGAGATGTGTTTTGCATTTCAAGTGTGTGCCGTTATAGTAGATGTGGCAGTTCAGAGTATTTCCACTGATTTTCCTGTAGACGAACCACTGATTCATTGTGATTGTGCTGAAAGACAAATTCAGCTCTATAAATTTTGAACAAGTAGAAGAAAAAATTACGGGAAGTTTGGCCTTGGGCAAGGGTAGTACATTAATGAATGCATATTAAAAAAAAATATCCAGCTGCTTGAAGTGGAAAGTACTTGTTCCAGTGCCTGCTCTCTGGACTGTTTCTTATTTCTTTTCTTCTTTAATGAATAGGCATTTCCATTAACTAAGCAACCCTGTGAAAATGGATTAAAAACCAGAATTTTCTTTCACAGTTGAGTGTCCTGATTGCTGGTCCTGAATGTCTCCTTCCCGTGCTCGTGAGGTTTGAATTTTTTGCTGCATAGTAGCTTGGGTGCAGTGAACCTCTACTCTAGATAGCTTATTAGCCTATGGTGGTTGTGAGTGGAAGTATTTAGGTTGCAGGGGACCAGGAACAGAAGTCTTTCACGTGATGAGTTAACCTACGAAAGGCTGGCAACACTTCTTTACCTTCTCTGTAGCTGGAAAGGTTTTTGAATTACAGTAGCCATGACTTGCTGTTATGTTAGGCATAATTTAAATATACTAGCTTTATCTACGTCTTTAAATGTTGTAAACCTGTCTAAATGGGCTTAAGTAGGAACAACATGCTTGCTCACCTGGAACAGCTCCATCCTGAATAGAAGTGCAGTACAGATCTTTGGGATTTGGGAAACTAAATAGTAAAAATGACAGAAACTTGTGAATATAACCTTTTCCAGAGATGAGTCATCACAGACAGTTTTCTTGAAAAGTTGTTTTGGATTGGCATAGGGCAAAGGGCCCTAACGTGCGAAATGCCCTAAATTTTTTTTTTTTTTTTTTAGATATGACTCTTGGAGAAAAATGGGTCAGGAAGCGTAGAGTTAGGTAAACGTCATGGTAAACCCATTTGAGATGAGAAGAAGGTCTTTATATATTTTCATATTTTGGGTTGTCTAAGAACTGGGACTCTTCTGGTTCTTCTGGTTTAGATCTTGAGACGTGTTTCTCATTCAACTTCTTCCTTTGCATATGGCTGTGAAGTAGCCAGAAATTCCTGTTGCTTTCAAGGTACTGAAGACTTCTTTTTTTTCTCAGCGAGAACTACCTATTAAAACATGTAATGATTAAGTATCTGAATAAGATATTGAAGCTTTTTGGAAAACTATTCGCTGCCATGGATGCACAGCCCTTTTGAAAATCTGATCCTAATTTCTATTGTAGATTAATTTTTATATTTTCTTTTTAATGGAAGTTTAAATTGTTTTTTAATACTTGAACCAGAGATCCTTTCTGCTCAACTGAGTAGAATTAGTGCTCAAATTTGCTTATTCTCTGTATAGGCCTTTAGAAAGGTATTTGCTAAAAAAATATATACGTACATAATTGCAGCCATTTAGCAAAGTAGTGAAATATTGTTAATTCCTTATGGTCCATAAGGGTAAATATGTGTTGTCATTTGCATAACAGTTAGTTATTGCCTAACAGTCCAGAAGTTGTTATGGTCCATTGTGCAATCCATATTTTTTTCTTTTATAAAGTGTATTTTTGAGTTAATAGACCCTGCAGCTCCAGAGGAGTTGTAGAACATTGTGGAATTTGGTTTTTTTGCCTCTTTCAAGGACAGCTGACCCAATAGGTTCGTTGGCTCCCTCAGGGGTGTCAGAGTAACAATGTTAATCCATGTTTGACTAGATGTGTACTGGAGGAGTCATAAAATTTAAGTAAAACAAAATCAGTTTGAAGGTCCAGTAGAGTGAGTTTCTAAATTAAATAATTTGGAGTGTAACTCTTTTATTATTCCTTATTATGAAATGATTTATTCTTTTAGATAACCTAAAAGGAAGAAGGAAATAGGATTAAACGAATATGCACATCATATTTACAAATGAAAAGCAGCAGTTTGCAACTAATTGCATCATTGTTTCACTAATCATGTAAGTCCAGAAATGACCAAAGAAGTCTTTTAATCAGTCTGAAATCTTCCTAAAATTTATGTGAATGCTCAGTCTGTTATAGTGTCCTGTTGCTCTTTTTCACTGACATTTTGCAATGCGAGATGCTTTTAGGAATTCCATCCCTAATAGAATTAGGGATGCAATGGTTATATTGTGTAGCGTATGCTACCTTAGGTTGCTCAGGATAAAATGCTTAACAACCTAAGTAGATAGAAAAATGACTTGCAAAATTACTTTCTTTTTTTTCAATTTTGAAAGAAGCCTTTTCAAAGGTGTAGGAACATTTACTGAGTTAAGCATAGCTGCGACATTTCTTACCAAGAGTCAGTGAAAAATATATTATTATAGCTGATGTGTAAGTCCCTAAAAAATAGATTTGTAATGGAAAAGCCAGAAAACCCTTAATTATAATCATTCTTGTTAGTGTAAATGCATAGAAATAAATACAGTTTTCATTGATCTACTATTATGCAACACAAGTGACCGCTTACAGAGAAATCCATAATAATTCTAGCTAACTGGCTGCATTAAAAAATGCAGTTAAAAGTACCCACCTTTGTGCATAGGCTTTGCAGAATGCTTTTGTGAGCTCAAGTCCCACATGAGACTTGTTTTGAAGTCTTGAAATGTGCAAATCTGATTTTTCCGCTGCGGCTATTTCTGCTTTGTTTTCGCAGAAGATTCATGAGTACTTAAATGACTTGAAATGCAATACAAGATGGCTCCTATAATGTCTTGGACATTAAGCATGAATGGAGACAGGGTAGTAGTCTCCAAAACTGCTGCTGTTCAACAGGTGCTCTTTCGAAGTGAATGGATGTACTTGGCAGTTTTTATTGTCCAGAAAGTCCTAACACCTTGCTGGCGGCTTTGATTTAAGGATATTTGAAAGCTAATGAGTCCAGTCAAAAGAAGAACGTACTTTTTCACTCTTAGGCTTGAGTCTGTACCATAACCTAATGCATTGGTAAGGCATCATTAGGAGGCTCATGTGGTTCCTACCAGGGCCAAACTTGGCCTGTTGATAAGTGGAAGGCATCAGTTTACATCAATGTCTTTCTGGCATCCTTTTTTACTTTGAGCTAAATGAATAAAAATTAATGTTTTTGTTCTGAATCATAAAGTCATCTTGGATAAGGTGGATAGTAATGCAAAGTCTTAAGTGTAGAATTAGATTTTGATTAACTTGAGAACACAATGACATATGAACTTCTGATATGGTATTTGACATTTTAGAGATAGACATCTACGCTACAACAATATGCTGACTACATAACAGTTTTGTTAAAGCATGAAGAGAGCAATTATTTAGTAAAGATTCAGAATGAGATATTTCAATCGAAATTGCTGCTCTTGTATACGAAAAGGTTTTGGTTTAATTAGTTTTATGGGGAAAAAATTGTTTTTGTAAGGAAGTATTTCATATTATATGTAACTTAAATTTTCTCTTGAGTTAAACTTTTTGAAAAAAAAAAAAAAAAAGAATGTGCATATGTGTTTTCTCATTAAGTAATTCATACCAAAGAACACTTTCAAATGGAGCATGTAGTACTGGTGGTAGGTAAAACTATTGTTCACTTTTATGTTTTAATTTTAAATAGTTTGCACTTATTCCTTTCAGCATCCATTAGCAAATTATATTGGAAAAAGCATATATATTTTAAACTAGTTATCATATCATTATAGTTAAATAATGTGTTGCCTGCAATATACATGACCTTTTTATCTTTATAGGTGTTAGGAACTAAAATGTTTAGTTGTAAAGGGTAATGCTTCCACTTCCCTCAGCTTCTGTCTAATAAGGTATCACAACTTGTGGTGTTTGGGTTTTTTGCCTTTTCTGTCCATACTCTGCTGTGCCTTTCTTGACAAATTATACACAACCACCATTCTTGCATCACCATCTTAGAAGTGAATCCCTGTATGCTTGTGGCTGTTTGTAACTCAGTAGTAAAATTGCTGTTTGGATTTGAAAATTGTTTCTGAGAGCTCTGTGCTTGAGGAGCGTTTGCTGCCAAAAGAAACGTGTCACTGAGTTGTTTGGCTGGTGTGGAGCCTGTGTCTATCTCTGCTGCTTTGGAATTTACTATTCAGAACTGCAGAATGTCATACTAGAAATAATGTGTTGAAACCGCATCGAGATTCGTGTCAAATATTAGCCAAAGCTTTTAGTAGTACAAATACTGAAGCGCCGAAATTGATGATTTATGTTAAAGAACCACTATGATTTTATTGGAAAGGTTGTAGGTCTAATTGATCCTACGTTGGGAGAAAAGGAAGGAGTGAGAAATGCAGAGCAGGAGTTCTACATCATAAATACATGACTTCATTACAGCTAGTATTCTAAACAAAAATCTTTGTTTATTTTGAATTTTACTTTGAATGATGTCTTCAACGGGAAGGAACTGTGTTTGGGTAGCCTTAATTATGAAATAAAGGGGTGAGCCAGTATCTGCATTGCACTGTCTTCTGTAATGGGGAACTGAATAGTAAATAGATTTTTATAGATTAATACTATTAATGCATCATTAATACATAAATTAATGCTGTTTAACAACTCAGATGATAAATGTCAGGCTGCTTACTCAAACTTGAAATCAGACTGTTTTCCACAAATTGAAAAGTAATTCTGTGTATGTGCTGGGCAAATTGGGAAAATAGTGTTGTAACATATCAACAGAATAGCCAAATTGAGTTATTTTTGTATGACTCAGATATTTACCTTAAATTTTTATTTTGCCTCAAAAAGGTATCCTTTAACCTTTCCTTACCTTTTTATTTTCTTTAAGGTGAGGAAAACTGCAGTTGAGCTAACGTAACAATAGCCATTAAAAAAACCCAAAAAACAAAACCCAAACCAGACATTCTTCTCTGCGTAGAAATATAGCAAAATCACATTTCTTTCATCGCTGGTTTTTATTTCCTTGGGCCTAGTTAGAAAGCAGGTGACAAGGGGGAAAGCTTGGTTAGAGAAGGCAAAATCTTGAATAAGGGGACCTGAGAGGAAAAAGCGCATATGGAAGTAGGTCTGGTCCTATCGTATAGCAGCATGGAGTTTTATGCAGCGTGGAGTTTATGAAAAGAAACTTTATTTTATATTTCTGATAGTTGTGATAGTCAGGTATGCAAGCTGTATGAAAGCAATGAGAGCAAAAGTAATTCCAGCACTTACGTGGCAGTATTTACATCTATTAAATTGTTTGTTTTATTTATGGTGGTACATACAGTCATATGGTAATGTATCATAAGCAATTATTTTGCACAGTTTAAACATTTTTTGCATTCATGAACCTAGAAGGACTCAAGTTCTTTAATTTTTTTTATGTGCTGCATCATTAAAGTAATGGTGTTTACCTGTGTTTCTTTGTGATTGTATTAGATTCCTGGGTATGGCCTAGGAATAATTTTGTTGACAATAGAGAACCTAGACTGGAGCCTGAAATGGGGGAGACAGTAATTTTGCTCCTAAAAGTGATTCTTCTGTTTTCTTTCAGATTATAGTTTAACTGATTTTTTTTGTTGTTGTTGTTGTTTTTTTTTTAAACTATTGAGAGATGAGTGTTGTTTGTCTAGTACCTTTACCAGACACTATGGTCAGTACATTAGGGAAGGCCACATAAATGTAGCAATTTGCATATGTTATTCATGCGTAAACTTATACCTTACAATTTTAGCCTTACTTTCAGTATGTATTTGAGATGTCTGGCACATCTGTTTCCAGCATATGCCTATACTACAGTGAAGTGATTCTGGTTCTTGTTGGGCAGGTATCATGAACATGGTGGTTGCATTGTTAAATGCCTACTAATTTTACCAATCATCTTCTGCAAGACGACTCCTTTCCAAGAAACTTTTTGAAATACACATGCTGTGATTATTTGGAAGCGTTGCTTTGACAGCTCCTTATTTTTACGAAATAATAAAATGGCTTTAAACTGGAGTGGTTCTAGTTGGCGTGTCCCATGGGTTGAATTCACTGATATCAGAAATGTAAGGGTGGCTTTGATTTTTGTAGGAGTTAATATTGTGTATGTTTTTTCTGGGGAAAAGAGGCTTCCTGCCTTGGAACGTATGGTTTTTATGTTTGTTAGTATTTTGGAGTTTCTGGGATAGATCATTATTCCTTTTGCATAGAGGCTTTGCTGATTTGTTGTTGGCTGTGGTTTGTGGTGGTTTGTTTTGGGGTTTTTTTTGGGTTTAGTTTTCTGTTTTCATTTTGGGTTTTGTTTTGATTTTTTTTTAATTTTAGTGTCAGTGTAAGCAAAAGGTATGTTCCATGGCTAGCATTCAGTGTGTTGAGACTAATATTGGGGGGGGGATGGTTTGGTTTTTTTGGTTTTTTATCAGTTTAAGGAGAGGGGCAGTCTGTAAGGCATGGCTGCATTTGTGGAATCGGCAGTTTGGTTTCAATGAATGACACGGGGTCTTGTCAGCTATTGAGGACAGAGGGGCTTTTTTTGCTGCTGCTGCAGTTAATTATAGACTGTAAGGGGTGACTTGCACAGTGATGTGTTGAAGGCAGTTTTCCTTCTGGAATCTTCTTATATGTCATCTACTTATGTTTCAGGAGAACGTTAGTTTACACTGTCGTCTTAGTTACTACTGATCTTCAGGTTTTAGTGCAATATATATGTATTTTATTAGGACCACCCCATTTCTAGATTTTTGAGTTACTCATGTATTTTTCAATGATAAATTGAGAATATATTCTTTATGGAGTCCTTAAATATATTTATGAAACTTTTATTTCAGAACTGAAAGTTAGAATGTAATGTTTATGAGACCTCATGTTAAAGTTGGAATCCTAGGCGAAGTCATAACCAAATATTTACAAGATGCACTCTGGTAAAATCTGAGATTGTAGAAAGAATGAGGTATAATCTTTGAGAAGTTGTGAACTGGTAAATCTTGGGGTCACTGTCTATTAGGGAAGCAGAAGTCACTTAACAGGGGGATCTCATTTTTGCTATTACTGGGCCTGTGGAATTGTTGAGAGTGTTTTGAATGCAGTTTTCCATCTACTGATTTTTAAGATCAGTGTGTTCTGGAGGAAGGATGTAAGCCTAATAACAGGGCAGACCTTCACATACTTTTATATTTTATGCCAAAAGCTGAACCTACTTTGCAGAAGCTGATAATAATCAGGACATTTTCTGTTCTCATTCTCCAAATGAAGTTCATGGTTGTTAGGTCTGTGGGTCTTTTACTGCTAATATTGTTAAGACAGGCTTTCCTTTTGAGGAGGGCTCTCACTTGGGAATCCTAAGGCGGGTGAGGAACAGCAAATTGCACTGTTCTATGTGTAAGTCTGTGAGAGGATAACAAATGGAAGAACAATATGTGTTTACACAAAGGAAAAGACAGAAAAGGGGTTAAGAACTAAGCAGGCACATCTCTGAGTGCAGGGAGCCAGAGGAGAAGAAGGTTTTGGTTTTGAAACTTTCAGCCCTGGGATGCAGACTGCCATACTAGGAAATTAGAAACCAATGAGGTCATAGCAAAAGGGAGCAATTGTCCAGTTTCAGATTTTCTGTTCCTTTTAGAACTTACTCCAACTAACTGAATGGGCATTAAGACAAGTAACAAACCACGATAGTTTAACCTGTTGTAATTGAAGGTGAAGTTAGATGATGATTCCTGTCACTTGTCCTGGGATCCAGGGCTAAGTTTGAAAATGAACAACATGGTTCTATCAGGTACTATGGAAAAATTTGGTCTCTTCAATTTGGCCTTTTCACTAAATTCTGGACTAACTGATACTTGAAAGAAAAAGTTTTAGAGGACATGAAAGAGAGCCATAGTAAAAGAAGCAAGAAATTAATAGAGGATGAACATAATAAGTAGCTTTTAATTACATTTGTTCTGGATGTTGATACATTGATGCATCTTCCAAATTCAAAATAGAGAAGAGATCAAGTAGGGTGGATGTAAATCTATATATCTTTGTAGGCTGGAGGAACTTGTGTCATTTCAAAGATCTAGAAGAGAATGCCAGTGTATATGGCTATGCGATTAACTACTTTGATAAAGATATAAATATAAAATACAGTATGCCACTGTAGTAGGAGAAACCACATGCTGTTACTGCTGTTGTTTGGGCTACATAAGTAGAATACATACTTGAATTTTCCCCTCACCTTCCTTTTTTTAGGAAGAGATAAGTGAAAGCTTAACTGACAAAAATAGGTGAAGGTACATTACAGACAGGGTTTTGTAAATCAGCATTTCTGTATTTTAATACAGTCTTACTTGATATAGGTCTTATGGATCTCCAAAAAGAAAAATACACAGTTGCATTTTAAATATACTTCTTACTCACAACTTCCATCTTATGTTAAAGCACCCTTAACTGAATCATCAGTCTGCTCCTGAGTTGTCAGTAATATCGAATCTATGAAATGTATAGTTAGTTTTGAAATTGAAGCATTCATTTGCTTTGTAATGTCTGCTCTATAACCGAGGGCTGATTTAAACGTGTCTTAAAAAGTTACATCTGAGATGGTATTTTAATTGGTACATGCTACTCTTCCATTGTGTCCCTGTTTTGCATGGAGATGTGACATTTTCTTGGGAATTGTGGGCTTTAAAATTTTTTTTTCTCCTTGTGCGATAGTCCTGTTGTAAGCTTCCCCTCTCCTTCACCTGTTTTCAGATGCTACGGTATCCTTTTACTGTAGGATGGTAAACCATGACATAATTTGTTCCTTCCCACCTGCCCAGTCTCTAGTTTAGGTTGGGTCCACATTATTGCAGGCAGCACGTCTGGGAGCCCATTCTGTGTTTTGAAAACAGCCCTTTTTTCTTACTGATTATAGAACAAATGTAGGGAGGGGTAGTTTCCTAGGGTAAAGTCAGCCCTTGTGACTTTTACGCCCTTCATGAATTTTCTTGTCGTATTTTTACTTGTAGTTTGACCACAACAATGTTGCATAATACAGGCACATAAATGCATGTGTGAACGCTGAAATGCATTCACAGACTTCGTTGTATTGAACATCAGCTGAAGTGCAAACTTCTCATCAGAGCTGACCTGTTTCTCCACTGTTTCATCTTGTTGCAACTGTTTGTTGTTCATTGATTTCTGTCAGTTTGGCCTGATTCTGCAGAGCTTGTTTCTCCCTCTTCCCCTTGAATGTGTGTGAAACAGTTCCCACTCCTTCAGTTCCCCAGGTTTGTTACGTTTGTTCTGGCTGATACGGTAAAATGGTTGAGGATCAATGGTTCAGCAAGTGTAAGCATGTTTACAAACAAAAAATGTGAAGTTGAATTTGTAGTGTGTAAGTGTCTGACTGTTGGCCTAAATCGAGCTGGCACTGCTGTTATGTGATGACACTGACTGCAGCTATAATGGCAACCTGAGTGCTTACCAAGATAAAGAAAGAAATTCTGTATGTTCTGTCCTCATGTCCTCATTTGCTAAGGACACATATCTGTTAAGACATATGCATGTGCTAGAAGTTAAGCTTGTAAGTGTTTTGCTGAACAGTGTCCTTTTGATCATCCTGGCTTCAGTCTGCAAAATTGAATATAGCTAGGAGGTGTGTGTGTGTGGGGGTTTCCGTTGTAACTAACGATAATGTCATAAACAAGATTATGTCTTGAGTTGGAAGTGGCAGATCAGACAACCATCAAGAGAGAAAATCTGTTTGCTAGCAAATATTCTCAGTGATAAAGAACCTTAGGAGAGAAAGATAAAATGTGATTTATAGGCAGAATTGTTTCTATGCAGAATATGTTTTTTCCAAATTTCCCTTGAGGCATCAGCTGTTCTCTGAACATCCAAGAAGTTCGTTGTGCTTCTGATCAGCTTCCCACACGTTCTCACCCACACTACTTTGCTGTGTCATCTTAATGTCATTTTTAAATACTAACAAAAGAAGCATTTTGTTTATAACGCAGAAATAAAAATCTTGAGAGGGGAAAGAATGTCTTTTGTATGTTATTTTAGCAGATCAGAGCTGACTCATGAGTAGCAAATATGAAATCAAGTAATTAATGTATTTTAAATTCACAATTCCTGAGTTAAGGATTTGTTTAAGAAGTACTTTTATTATAATCCTCAGATTTCATAGACTTTTTTGATATGACTGGTATTATTTTTAGAAAGTTTACCTTGCTGCAAACTCTTACTTTTAGAATGCATCATGGCATAGCAATCTGTAAAACTAGATGTAACTGGTGCTTTAAATAATTGAGTGTGCTAAATTGAATAGTGGCCAAATATACTGGAGGTCAAGTGGGAAGAAGGAAAAGCAACCTTTCTCTGGGGGGGAAAAAAGCTATGGTATCATTTACTTAGCATGGGAAGTTTTAGTCAACCCTTGTCACTTACTGCCTTTGTGGTGGCCTGGTACAGGAAGTTCCTACAAAGCCCAGAAATATGTTACTGCTGTTGTTGCAGACAAGCAGTCACACAAGTTATCATTTGCACCAAAACTAAAATTTTTTGAGATTACTGAATTTACACCGTGTAGTCTCTTGGAACTGCAAGGTGAAAAAATTACTCATTGATAGGTCAGGGAAGCTTGAACCAGTTTCTTCTGGGGGAAAAAGGAGAAAGGTGTTGATTTTGGGGTGAGGGCTTGATCTTGGTGGCACAACATAACAAAACCAAAATGTCTTAGAGAAAAGAAAAAAAAAGTTCCAGTTGTATGTGGAAATCACTGGCAGTATGTGAATAGCAATGGGAGAAAAATTATTTTGTATTTACTCTATCACATATTATCAGTAGAACAAGTGCTCTATCGCATCTCTTCAGTACATTTCTAGACAAAAATCAGTCTAATTTTAGATTTGTTATTTGATATTATTCTGGTCAAACAAAATACTTATCTCCGTCTTTTGTTGGCTATTGGGAAACTCGATTAGGATTTTGACTGAACTAGGGTGGCCTTGACATATTTGAAGTTAAGTCCTCCATGACTATCTAGACAAAAAGAATGCTTACATTTGAATTAAGATTTAATTCAATTTATGTAGAAGTTGACTTAATTTTTTAATTTTTGCTTGACAGTATCATGAGTTTCTTCACATGTGGCATAGTAAGAGGTTCCAAATTGTGGGGTATGTAGTGCTAGAGTTGCTGTTTATTTTGCAGTAGCAGCTGCCAGGCCTTGTAATGACCCCGTTGCGGTATGGAAAAGATCTTATGCTTAAAGGAGATGAACTGCAATTTTTGTCTCAAAGTGGTAACCAACAGTCTAGCTCCCCTGCTATATGAAGATTAATTTTAAAATGTGCATAAAAGTTTCTATAAAAACAAGAGAAACATTGTGTGGCTGTCACTAAATGCAGCGCTTTATGACAAACTTTACTTCTGAAGCTCACTGATGAGCAAAGGGTTTCCAGAACCTGTGGCAGTGTAGTGCAAACTATCCACTGTAGAAACACCTACCACTAGAGGGGCCAAGCTTTATCCCACTTGGATTGTGTTTCTGTGTTTAAGAGCAAACAAACAAAACCAACAAGAATCCAGATAAAAGTATTTATTTTCCAGTAACCTTAGAACATGGGTAAGCCTATCACTTACAAAAGTAAAATGGCTGGAGTTGCTAAATTTTATGGCCAGAGTTTCACTGATGTGTGTTAGATTATTATTTTTTTTTCTTTCCCTTTGCTTGTGTAGTTATATTCCTGATATTAAGAGAACCTGAGACTTAAATGAACAGATGTAAAAAGCAATGGCGTGATAGAGAATTAAGGTTTTGACTAATTCCTTCTATCTGAAGACATCAAAGGTCATTCTTCATGAACTTGAGCGTGATGTTAAACCTTGAAACTCCCTGAGTTAGACCGATGTTATAGTAATCTGTTGTTTCCCAGTTTCAAATGCATCCATTTCAAATCTGGCATGCTAAATACTGGTTGACCTTCTACAGCTGCTTAAGGTGGGAGAGGGCAGGGGTTTTTTGTTTCTTTTCATTTTACCCTTATATCTACTTGCAAGAAAGAATTGGAGAGAGAATGAAGCGAAGTAATTACATTAACTGTGAATGGGCGTTAACTGTAATGTCTATTGCCTTTTTTATTAATTACCTAATTATCATTATCTTAACATATGATGAGAAGTTTAAAAATATTGGGAATACATAGGTTTCAGAAAGGCCTCTCAATCTTACCAAACTGTTACCAATCCTGTTTTACAAAAGGCTGAATTAGCTTCTCTATTAGACTTTCAACAACATCACTGTGTTAATCATCTGAGTAGTAGTAAACTTATGTGAGAGCAGACTTTTCTCTGATGGTGAAACTCCACTGTCCCTTGTGCCTGGCTCCCAAGATGCTACTTATATATCTTTAAGTGAGTTGGAATACTGGTGCTGTTCATTGTATCAGCTCTATACACCTCTGACACAGCATTTTACACAAGTGGCTACATTATAAATGAGACCTCAATGTTGTGGTTGCATACCATTATTACTGACTTGAGAAAATTTTCCCTTCCTCCAGCACCTAAGTTACAACAATTAACAATAACAAATATTTTTCTTCTAAAAACACTGATTTCTAATTCACAGCTGTAATTTACATAGATCTTTATTCATGAAGGTAAGAACAGTAGCCATATTGCTTCTGTCTCAAGCAAAGTCTTCACCAGCAGAAAAGAATTGCTATGTCGGGCTGTTTTCCCTCATGTTTTCTAAATATAACTCAACAGCAGTCTGGTTCCTGAAGCCATCTGCATTAATATGGCTAGAGAAAATAAAATATCATATTAGTCATTTATTTTATAAGTGAGCATATCTTGCAAAAAATTAAAATAATTCTTTTTAAGGAAATTAAGCAAAGACAGAGTTCTTAATCTGCTACAGCATAGGGGTTTCATGAGACTAGTGGTTGTGCTTGTCTCCTGTTTATAGGTACCCAACTGTGGAGGGACTTTCCACAATGTTTTTATTAAGACCTGGTTTTGAGAGAGTAGTAATTATTCACCTTCCTCTGAGATTTTCACTTCCTCTGTTTTCAGCCTAAAGTATTGTCTAATAGGAAAAGGGTAATGATTTCACTAAAAGTGAACTGGAGCAGCAGAAGGGAAGGGGGTTTAAAGTGAACAAGTGGAATTTAGGGAAACCAATTGTTCCAGCATATCAGCAGTATCAGTTTTCCTCAATTATTGTCTTTATGAAAATAGACTTTTAAAGTGATACAGGCAAAATAAAAGAACCAGCTTTTCATCTTATCTGTAATGTTGTCAATGTTTTTGCACACACTTTTATCTGTTCTCTGTAGATAAAGTTTAATGGTGTTTTTATCAAATGCACACTGTTTATGCTATCAGTTTTCCTCTTGCATCTTTATAAGCTTTCCTTTAGAAGGGTGTCAGTCTGTGGCCTAGAGAAGAAGGAAATACGGCTAGAATGCAGTGTGAAATCATCTGGGCTGACAAAATAATCTGTGAAGGTTGATTTTAGTGCATCACAT
>VYZM01007045.1:66309-80453 GCA_013398915.1 Dromas ardeola
TTTAAGGGATTTTTGTCTTAGAACAGAGTCTGAAGCTTCCGATCCAGGATGTTAGGGCTATCCAGGATAGCCCTAATCCATTATGAATAAATTTTACTAATGACTTACAATCTTGTTCATAAAATTTCTTGCTTGCACCATGTGCAAAAATTAATGCAGAAATAGAAATTGTTACTTTTTTGTAAGACATTTAGATTTCACAAAACTGAAAAGGGAATTTTGCACTTCGTTAACATCTATTAAGCTCTGATATTAGTAAGGCAGTATTTATCTGAAGATAATCAGGACAGCTTTTTATGAGGCAGGCAAAGATTGCCAAGAAAAATTGCACGTAGCTTTCTGGAAACAAAAAAGGTAGATAGACAGTGGGTTTGCAATTAAAAATAGATGTTACTAGCTGTTTTATAGATGGGTCACTGAAGCCCTAATGTGGGATAATTAACTCTACCTTACATAAGGTAAATTATCCTTTCTTTCTTTGGGTTTTGCTAATGAAAGGCCCTTTAGGAAAATGTAGAATGAACTGTAGGATCAATTTTAAACTTTGTCTGGTGCTGTTTACTTTAGCTACTGGATTACTTTATGCCACAGGGAATTTAAGGAAGCAAATAACAATCCTTTATTCAGACATACATGAACACAAATGTGCAGCACATACAATTTGAATCTACCTCCAGAGCATTAATGGTGTCTGCTGAGATAAGCTTAAGAATCTATAGGTTTCTGGTCATTTTAGTAGATTTTGGATGTCCAGGTCTTCTAATAATATACTTAGACAACCCCCAGCAGGAAAATATACCTTAATTTACAGAATGTCTTCAGTGGTTTGTTCTTGATTGCAAAAGAAGTTTGTAGAAGGCAGATGAATTTAACTGAGTTTAATGCCAAAATCAGTGGACAATCACTAGACCATCAAATGCGGAAAGGAGACTGCATAAAGAGAGGGGAGGGTGAAAATGCCCTGGACCTAGCCTGCCCTCCCAGATTAAAAATGAAAGAAAAATAAAAAAGGTCAAGGCTGTATACTTAGGAGTTCCTCGAGAGAACCTTTTTAAGCATTTATGTCATGTTGGCTTTATATGCGTGTAGTTTCCTGGTCTGAACTGGGTGGACGCTGATGACGTAAGTTACCTCTGAATTACTGATTTATATGGATGATTTTACTTGTGACAGATCCAGTGCTTTCATTTATTGAGAAAACTCCCTGAGCAATTACTCATAATTCAGATATAAATCGAAAGAAAAAATAATGCAATAAATAGAGTTCTGTGAAACAGAATAAAGCTTGAAGTTTCTAAAAGGAACCACATAAGCTATATAGTAACTTCCAGTTTTAAACACTAAATCTGACAGATAGAGGTAGCTGGATGACAATTACACTAAGAAAAATAAAATATTGGAAGCAAGCTTATATAAATAAATGCTTTCATAAAGTTTTTACTGTAGAGCTACTATATTAGTTGCTGAAACGAACGTGCTTATCATTGGAGTTGTTGTTTCTCCTTACAGTGATTGTCTGTGTACAGATTTTGCTGTGGATATGCATGTGTTTTGAGCTACCAAATTTCAAGACGATTTTAGTAAATAAAATGTGAAATGGTTCTTTTGTTGGGCCTTCATTGTTCTCAAGTGCCTGCCATCTGAGTTATAGGCAAATTTAATTTTTTTTACTATATTCAGCTGGACCACAGGGGAATCCTTGCTTTGATTAGTAAATTGTTTTTCAGTTATGTTTTTCCATAAACTAGTCATGGTTGAGTTTGCATTGCACTGCGGTGCTTATCCACTCTGTCAAGTTTGTGTTAGGAAACCAGCTCATCAGCTGTGAAGGAAGGAAACCAGCCAGTGGGTAGTACTTTCTTAAATATGGAGATGGTTATTCACCACTGAAATACTAGGCTGTGAACAGAAAGTTTCAGATTCTTCAGCTTGCATCTTCTGATACTGGAAACTCTGAAAAGCCTCGACTGCCGCTGCATCACCAGCGTGCAGGCCATCATGTGTCTCAGGAGAGGTGCTCTTGCGCTCCTAGCTGTGTGCCATGAAGGAGCCGATAGCACTGAGCAGACCTGCATAGCTAGCAGTTGTTTCTGCAAGAGTCAAGGATCTTAGCCCATATGGCTCCGAACTCCCTGATGGGTTTCCATTTTAATATGAAGAGTCTTTACGCTGTCTTCAAATGCTGGGTAAGCACTTCTTTCTTCAACAGCATTATCCAACAGTTAGGGTAACTTTCTTGCTTCTTTATACATTTTGGGGTGACTGTTGCTGAGCCCGCACTTTGGCTACAGTAGCTCTATCCACTGTTGTTTTGTAGTCTTAGTAAGAGCTATGGACAGGCACCAAGGCACTTGCCAAGAAGCCCTGCCACCATAGTTCACTCTTCTTTTACGCTAGACTGCCCCACAGGCCATCCCAAAACCTGCATCCACCTAAATAAAATGGAAAACATGTCTGAAGATACAACCAGTCCATGGACATGTGAAACCTTGCCCAAATCATCTGCTTTTCCCTCAGGTGAAGGAGGATTGCAGGGCCTTTTCAAGGAGTCACTTGTTCATCTCAGTGCAGAAGTTCAGAAAACAAACATTTTTAAAGTAGTGATTCTGAGACTTCGAACAAATCTCGGAGTTAAGTTATTACTGCTTTGAGGCCCCTGCTGTGCAGGAGTGGTGCATGAACAATGAGTCAAAAGAAAAGAGCAATCTACTTTATCTAGATATCTGAAATCTTTGAAATATGATGCCCACATGCCCTCTGTGCCTCTTTCTTGGCATACAGTGTGCCTCATTCTAAAGGTTGAAAGGAGGCCAACCCTTCATGCTGCTGGTATAAACTGCATTCAAGTTTTTATGTGCTAGTGAACCATTGCAAACCCAAGTTGAAAAGCATACCTCTCCTTTAAGGTAAATATTTCTACATTTCTACTTCTGGTCATTCTGCTAATCTGCACTGTTAAGATGGGGCAAGTCTTAGTTTCTCTATCTACAAAATGGCTGTAAAACTATATATCTAATGTTATTTGAGATTTGGCTGAGGTTTATATGCTTGGATTAAAGGTTGCTAATGCTGCAGGGTTCTGTAGGGCGTCAGTTCAGTTTCAGAGCAGCACGTTTGAGCAACCGTTGCTCTGTTGCAATAGCAGGTATCAGATCAAATGATTGAATCAACATACCCTATTCAGTATAATAGAAATGTCATTTGTAGTACAATATTATCATAGGATTAATGTCCCTTGCTTTGCAAATAAATGGCTTAGCTGTGCCTTGGCATTTAATAGCAGCAGGAGACCATTATCCTCTAACAATGCACTATTTCATTGACATTATCTCTTAAGTAACACAGTATTACAGAAAGAAATTGTCTAGGCATGAGTGTTTCCTTCTACACAAAAAACAAATTGTAAATGCAAAGTTTACGTTAGTTCATGCAGCTAATTTCTGTTGATCTTCTTCATCTTCCCTTCATTGAGATAGGATTGTGAGCAGCGACAGTTCTCAAGGTGTTTTATTGATAGAAAACACTTAAGATTTTCTTATGGTTTGAACAAAATGAAGAATGGCAATCTTTTTTTGATGATACTGTTGGGGGGGGGAAAAATCTTAAAAATTTAATTAGAAAACCACACAAGTTAATCTTGTACTTATTTGGAAGACAGATTATGATGTATTTAGTTTCATTGGCTTTTTTTATTGGTGTGTTTTTGGGTTTTTTTTGGACTTCAGCCTTGGTAACAGGCAGGCTTTTGATGGAGGTGTCATTGTGTCGTTCCTCAATATACAAGGTCCTGCATTCTGACGTGTTATATGATACCAGCATGCCACTTTCTGCAGCAGTTTTCTTGCTTATTTGTCTCTATCTTTCACCAAACTCAAAGTGGTCAGTGCAAAATAATCCAGTAGACTTAAAAAAAAAATTTTTTTTTTAAAAAGGAAAAGGTCAGAGAATAAATTGCTCAGCTTGTTCCGTGGCAGAAATTGTATTTGTATCTGGAGAGCTCTGTAGCATGACCTATATTCTCAAAAGCCACAATTTGTGTTCTTTTATTCCTGTACTTGCCTCATTACCATTTTCCTTCTCTGAATTTGCAAATATGTGGTTTGCTTTCTTGGAACGGGTATTAATGTCCTGATGCTTTCATATTTTGCCCAGATGTGGTGTATTCTTAGTTAGTGGCAGATAACTTTGCTTGATACAAGAAAATTACATCTTAAAGAAGTAGGCATGTAGAACATCAGATGTTAAGTCTGCAATACAGCCACTGAGATCCATATGTGGAAGGCTGGAAGAGGTCTGCCAAAGGGAGGTGCCAAAGCGGTTTCTGAAAGCTTAGTTATGTCTGTGTTTAAGCTTGTTGTTCATGTACAATGATGGCACCTGTTTCTTTCAAAGTGGTCACTTACTGAGTTTTATGTATGGTTCTTTTCATAAGACAGACACCAGGATAATTTTTTTACAAGGTATTTTAACTGAAATTTTGAAACTTGCAGTTATGTTGCTTCAGATAGTTGCTAGACTCCAAACTTTCTGTTCTATGCTGTAGTCTGGATATTTTCTGAGTTTTCTCATACTAAATTTACATATATGATGTGGGATATTGTAAACTGGGTTTGAATAACCTGTTCTGTTAGTTAGGGTAAGATGCAGTAATTGAAATCCCATTTTATGGGAAGAAAGAAAAAAGAACAAGAGATTATGTAGGCAAATGTATGACTGCAAGAACAAATAAAAATCAAAATGTGAACAACTAATTAAAATGAGTATGTAGGAACATCCAAATGTCAGTGTGTGTGGAGGAATTGCTTAATATCCTTGAACCCCTCTAGAAAAAATAAATTGAGTCGTGGTTCGATTTCCCTAGATATTAAAAACGATCCATTACAGTTGCTTTGTTACAACAAAATTTCAGTGATTTTGATTTGACATGAGCTCCACTTAAATACTTTCAAGGCATAGTAACGTTATTCTTGATCTTGAACAGTAGATAGAAAATGCTGTCTTACAGAACCAGAAATTCATAAAATTAGGATGCATTTACAGACAAGTGATTTGCTGTTAGACATGTGTATAGGCTTCTTTTACACATTTGAAAAGTCTTTCTGGCTCTATATCGAAAGTTGTGTACTCCATATTGAATTCTTTTCAACTTACCGAGCCCTTGTGCCTATCTATTGTGAAATTGTGGTGCATTATGGTATATAGGCTATGCTGTTGCTGTTATCTTTGGTATGAAATGCCTGCTGCTTGCATTAAACAAAAAAGACCAACGTATTATTATACGCTAATACAGACTGTCACAGAAAAGAGGGGAGGACCTTTCAGGGTTTTCCCTGAGGTTGTTACTGTTAGAGGTTTTCCCAGAGGTTGGGGCCTTCTATATTCATAAGGTGATCGTATGCAACATAGAGGCAGAGCAAAAGATTGGAAAAACTTCTAAGCAGCTGACAGGTGAACCTAACTGCTGGAATTGGCATATTGAACTAGGGATGCAGTAATGTGGAATAAGACCGGAATCAAAGCTCTTCTGCTCAGATAGACCCTCTGCCTGTTTGGCTGCAGAATCTTGATAACTTGGATTGGGTTTATACATTTCTACAAGAGATCTTAAAATATCTCTGGTAAAACTAGCAATGCTGGGTCTCTGATGGCCATATTAACAACTAAACAGATGGACACTTTATAAATTCTTAAACTAAGAATAATCCTGTAATCTATAACCCTGTCTGGAAAACAGAGAAGTGAATTGGAAAAATCCAAGAGAATCAAAGTCAACATAACTTTTTCTTTGGAATCATGGAATCATGAGATTAATTCTCCAAACATTGTCAAGGGCTATGGAACAGACACTAGTTACCTTTATGGGAACAAAGAATAGTACATTTGGATAGTATGAGAATATAAACTGAAAGGCTGCATTAACCCCAAAAAATAGGTTTACTGTGCTCAGATTGATCAGGTGGATATCGTGTCAATGTTTCAAAACATTGCATGAAGATGGAGAAAAAGTATCTAAGAGCAAGTCAAAAGTAAAAAATGTTTGTCATCTCTTTTTGTCAAGCATTTTTCATAGGTGTGAAGCTATCAGTTCTTTCAGTGCTCAGTTTTTATGTATCAGTGAATATATTGTCAGTACTGGGGGATTTTAAGTAGGTATACTTTTCTCCATGTAAAATGGTTTCATGTAAAATGGAAAAAACTGTTAGTCTTTGAAGAAGCAAGAGAATTCTCTTCTATTAACGTTTCTAAATGTGCATTTTTGAATGTCATCTGCCACATTGGCCTTCCTTTCAATTTTTCTTTAGAGGTAGATGGAGACTTAAAAAAAAGCCTTTTCTCAGGATTGCTTACAACAAAGTGAGGTAACTTCACCAATCTCATGCACTTACATCCCACTTAACCTTCCCCACATTCTGTTGAGCTGACTTTTGGAAGTGCATTACCATTTTGACAGTATGAAGTACCGTTAAACCTAACCAACTGAATTATTGTGATCTCTGATATTTGTGATAGTGCCCTGAATTCTTGAGGTAGGAAGCTAAGACACAAGTCACTGAAATTAACTGAATAAGTTTTGCTCTTTTTCTTCTTTCTTAGTTTATTTTCTTTTCTAGTTTGATTAGGGGTCTCAAGTGAGATGATTCTCTGCTGGTTGTGTGATGGCACATTGTCCTAAGAAGAACATTTTTCCATAAACATTTGTTCCATAAGTAATTTTAACTAATGTCAAATACTTATGAATCATCCTCTTATCACTTACAAAAAAGAACTTTTAGTCTTTCGTCTGCTGCTTCTTAATTTTCAGCTTTATTACACATGCAATTACAATTTTCCTCTTCTAAATAATTCACTGCACAGTTCATTTCACTCAGAAGGTAAATGAATAAAAACTTGTTTTCTTTAGCATCAGCCTGTCTGTTTCTATGCATGGCTGGCAGCCAGGAATATTAGATTTCAACATCCAATTTTTAAAAGTGTGAGTTTTAGTGTTAATAATAGATAATATGTATGGGCATTGTGTAAATTATCCAATGGTTGGAATCAGAATCCTCTTTTGCCTGATTTTACCCCTTCATTTCATTGTCTGTTCTGTCCTAAGCAGAATGGCTAATTATACTGAACTAAGACTAATGTAAAAAGTTGCCATTGTGCTACAAATAAGCATGAACTAATGAATACACTGAGGTTTCTTTATCAACTTGCAAGTTCCTGTAAGATTGCACTGTTCTTGAACACACGAGTTAAAAAATAAAATATAAATACCAGCTTCTCCCCCACCCCCCCAAAAAAGGGGAAAGTTTTCTCACAAAATCCAGACTGTGACACCTGAAAGGGGTTAAGAAGGTATTTAGACGTTATCAGCTGGTTACTAAATGGTGGTTGATTTAAGGTTCTTTCACTTTGTTTGAAACACCTGGCTGACATATTGGGGGGTGGGGATGGGGGAGAGAACTTTTTTCATAGAATGATTTGGGTTGGAAGGGACCTTAAAGATCATCTAGCTCCAAGCCCCCTTGCCATGGTCAGGGACACCTTCCACTAGACCAGGCTGCTCAAAGCCCCATCCAGCCTGGCCTTGAACACTTGAAGAGATGGAACGTCCACAACTTCCCTGGGCAACCTGAGCCAGTGCCTCACCACTCTCATAGTAAGAAATTTCTTCCTGGTATCCAATCTAAATCTACCTTCTTTTTGACGGGCTGCTCAGATTTCAATTATCATGCAGAGAGATAGTTTCTGAATCATGAGGAAGGAGTCATGTCCTGATTTTAAAATTACTGTTGTTGGACAGTCTACCAGAATATATAGAGCACCCACTAAGACTGCATAACAGATTAAAAATTTATTCTAAGTAACAGGTTAGATCTAACTCATTGATGGGCAGTTGATGTGTTGCCATGTTCCAAAGCAATGAAAAACCATATATTGTAGTACTAAAGGGTCATGGTACCCTGAAGGAATATACTTAGTAATTCAGTTCTTATGTCTGTTTTGTTGTAACTTCATTGGGGTAGAAGAGGAGGGTAAAACTTAACTAAATCAATGTGATGTGGTGATAGAAGTTGAGGACTATGGTATGAAGTTGTACATTTCTAATTAAGTCATCCAAATAGCTATTTACAATTATGCATCTTGATACAGGAGGCTGAAGAGACAAATTTGTTCTAGTTCAGAAAAAAATATTGCGAAGTTTATGGCAGTGTTGGTGGATTTTGTGTTTGTTTTTTTTTCCTCTTTTTTTTTTCCCCTCTTCTTTTTAACACTCTTTTGTTCCTTTGACTCATTAAAGGAATAGCACTCATGTAAGGATGTAGAATAAACTTATACTAGGGAATAAAAAAGATATTTACTGTTTATTTAACTGTTTAATCGCTCTTTTTTTTTTTACACAGTATGACAGCAATGTAAATAAAATGCAAGTGAAATAAGGTTACTAGAAATGGATTAGCGTATGTGGAGGCTTTCCTTGTACCCAGATCTAGAGAAATTAGAATCTAAATAGAATCTTAAGAAGAATCCATTTATAAACGGCTCATGTGTATCACTGTTTCAGGGAAGCTTAGAATTGTGACTGTCTATATTCATAGTCCATAGAGTTCAAAGTTTTTCAAAGCCTTGTACTGAAGTTTGGCCATGATTTCACTGGGTGCAGGGTTACCAGACCTCTGTGAAGTTTTGTGGCCAAAATCTTTGGGCCTTCATAAAAATACAAAAATGAATTATTTTTTTATTTTTGCTTGTGAACTTACTCGTGGGGTTGGGTTTTTTTTGTTGGGGGGTGTGTGTGTGTTTTGTGTTTTTTTGTTGTTTTTTTTTTTTTTAAATACTCTTCTCACTATTAATTTGGTAAAGTGCTCAAAGCACCTTTGGAAAGCACTGAGGGATATGCTTAGTTTTAAGCAATTAACACTTTCCTCAGGAGAGGTGCTTTCATGAAGTATTGATTATGTATTTGCCTTCTGTTTGTGCAAACTTTGCTATAATTAATTTTAGATATTTTCTTATTTCACTTAAAAAGTCTTTACTTCTCACAGGTTCCGAGAGCATCTTTAGTTGTAAATTTTCCTTGCTGAATAGCTCAAACAAGCAAATACTAAGATTCATATTTCAGAGAGTTCCTAAATAAGTGTGTTTGAGAGCACATGCAGCATAACTATAGTTCATTAATTATGAACTGCTATAGATAATCATGTTACGCTGTAGGCCAGTTGAGGTCCAGCTTAACTTTTTGAACGTTGCAGAGATGAGGAGATAATTTAAAAGGAGTACTTAATTGTAATACTTGGTGACATTAATACCAAGTTGTCTAATACAAGAAATTAAGCAATTAATTTAGGGCGTGCTTGTCTCAAAATGTTCATAGAACAGCCCATGTTGGAAGGGACCTTGAAAGATCAAATAGTCTTGCCTCAGTTCCCCGTTCTTCCCCTTCAACCTCTGCTGAAAAAAAAACCACTCAAAATTTTGCATCGGTTTTGTTAGATAAGACCGTGAGACTCTGTGTCTGGGCTACCAGACAGTGTTTTCATTGGAGATACCAGTGCAATCACAATATACTCCAAGTATCCATAATATACTGTAGCAAAGGGGAGCAGACCTTTGGTACAGCTATTGAAAAAATACTATATCAAGTAACAAACCAAAAAGCAAACAATAAGGAATTTGTATTAGAATTATAAATCAAAACTTCAAAACTAGGTGTACGCAAGTGGTAAGTGACAGTAAATAAGCCACTTTGAGTAAAATCAATAAAGATATTTCCAGGAAGAGCATATAAGTGGTGGTTCTGAAATGCTGTTTGAAATTAATAGTTGCTGTTTGTTTATTTGGAAGATTTTTGTTTAACATATAAGGATTGACTTAGGTACTGGCATAGTAATGAATGCCATGAAGCAATATAAATGCCTATTTATAATAGCAAGATCTATTGAATAGGCTGATAGAGTATCTATATACAAGTCTCATTTGCCAATCTAACTTTCAGCTAAACTTGTACCTGAAATTTAAATAATCTAAGGCATGGCACTTTTGTCTCAAAATAACTGTATTGCTAATATCTTTTCAATAATAGGGCAGTGTGTATGGGGTACTACTCATGAATTTATTTATTTATTTATTTATTACATTTTGTTTTTTAATTCCTTTCTTTGTAATAATTTCATAGCAAAGAAAGTGTCAAGCTTCTTACTGGTTGGTTATGGACCAGCTGGAAAAAATATTTAAAAAAACCTCTGTCTGTAATGGAACGCAGGGGTCCTCTTCAGTGGTGCTGGTATCAAATGCTAGTTCCACTGTGTGTCCTTACGAATGTGAATCGGGGTCCTTTCTCATTTCACTGTGACTTTCTGGAAAAGATGATGATCAGAATTCAAAAATAGCGTTGATAAGCAAAGCCCTGTAGGAACAAATTTGTAGGGTGTAAGTAATGCTAAGGATTTTGTTGTTATTTTCTGTCCTGGTTTGAGGTAAAACCTAAACAACTTCCTGTTCAGTAACTTTACTTCTTAGTTTGGCCTCTTCTAACTCTCTGAAATTAACAGCATACTGTGCAGAAAACTGTTTTCTGACCAATGTTTATAGTTCATGTCAAGGGATGGTATGCAGGGAGGCTCTTGCTTTTACTTATTGCTGTAACAACCAAGGTCAGCTAATTTTGTTATTTGCCCCATTGGAGGGTCGGAAATGGAAAAGCGTAGAGGGGTTCCACCTGCGGGGAGGAGTGGATAGGACAGGGGACCCAAAACTGACCAAGACAGGTATTTCATCCCAACTGCCCCATGCTCAGTATAAAAGCTGAGGGATGAAAGGGTCAGCTCTCCTTCTTCAATGGACAATGTCTGAGGAGGACCCTGTCTGTTCATCTGCCTTTGATCCCGATCTGTGGGTTCCTGACTCCAGCTCTGGAATCCAGTTCCCACCTGTCACCGAGTCCAGTCTGGGACTTCCGCAGTGCCTGCTGGTGATGTCGTCCTGGGAGCTTAATACAGTTTTGTATATATTGTATCAATTTCATTATTTCCTTTTTATTTTATTATTACTATTTCATTAAAGTAGTGTAGTTCCTTCTAAACTCATAAATTTCTTTATCTCTCCTCCTCCTCACTGTGTGCAAGAGGTGGGGGGAAAGCATCTGTTGCCAGTCATTGGCCAATTTGGCCGAAACCATGATACTTCCTTTGTAATGCGAGGGAGGAAAATGGGAAAGAGAATGAGATCATTGACACTTTGGTGAAACACCCTTTTTGACAAGTGCATTACTTAAGATTTCACTTTATCAAATTGGACAAAATTATTCTTAAAGGGAAAATCTTACAGAACTTCTATATCATTCGGACATGGTTGAGAATGTATCTCAATTTCCTTTTTAAAAAAAAAAAATCCTAAACTTTAACTAGTGTGTAGCAATATAAGAATATGTTGCAAAGCATTTTTGTGACTCTTGAGGGAGAAACAATGCTGTTATTTTAAAAGTGTAGATGTGTCATAAATCAAGCCAGTGAACTGATGTATAAATGCATTTCATGCATGAATTAACCAGCTACTAAATAGTAGATTTCAAATCGATGTGTTCTGCTTGCTGACTAACATGTAGTGTGCTCAAGCAGAAATACTGTATAATGCACATATGAGGTTGTGGCTAGAAATATGAGCTATTTGAGATTTTGCTTGTCTAACAGCTGCTAAAGCCACGCACTTATTGCAATGGCTGAAAGTCTAATAACTTGAGAGAAAAAACAAAACACTTCAGCTACTGTCTCTTGAATCTGTTAAGACTAAAATATTAAACAAAATCTTTATGGTGAAGGTACAAAATCAATTCAGAAATCCAGCATTACCCATTCATCAAGACTGAACAAGCTGCCAGGAGATGGGTCATTATTTTCAGGACAATCTCAGTGGAGTCATTACAGAGTTTTTTGATTATATTGTGTGTATGTATGTGTTTGAATTGTTCAAAATGGATATTCTTAGTAATGTGTATGCATTCAATTATATATATTTATATATGCACACACTCTTAGTATGTTTTATGGAACTGCATAATTACGGATACAGTATAACTGTATGGAATTCAATATGTATTATGAAACTGTAATTTGTACAGTGCAATGGCAGTTTATTTGGCAAGGGAGAACAGTGACCGTACATATAAGCTTTAGTGACATAGTGCCAATTATAGCTTTTTCTTATCTGGCTTTAAATTTTGAAAAGGGATAGGTAGATACAAACACAGGTTAAAGAGGAAGTTGTTTTTACTGTGGAAATACAAACATTTTGTGGAAAAAATACTTTTTTTTTTTAATTCATTTGGTGCATTTTGGGGAAAATACCTCTTTTCTTGATGAAGGTATTTGGTGTCTTTTTAATTGCAAAATATACTGTGGATCAGTCTGTGATAACTTTCATAAAAGCTGCTATATGGATGCAGACCCTTGGTACTTTCCAGCCCAACCTTGAGGAACTTTTTAAGACCTAGTTTCATATCACCACTTTGCATTTGTGTTCAAGTGTCCAGCAGTGGGACTGCAAAATATGCTTGACATCTACTGACTATGGGAGATAAAGTTCATAATAGCTTTTTTTCATAAACGTAGAGATTGAAACTCTCTTGCCATATGATCTGATGAATGAAAACACATTCTGTGTAAGTTTTGAAGAAAGGCTGATGATGCCTGCTGCTGCAAATTTAGTGTTTGTTTCTGATCCCTGGATTAGTTTGTTTTCCACATGTTTATTAGATTTCTGAAAGAATTCTTAATGTAAAAATTGGGAGGCGTTAAGTGGGAATGTGTCCTTGAGACGTCTTTCTAACAGAGCACATTCACTTGGTCAATTTTGATCTTTTCCAAATCTATAAATATGTGAGAATGATAATGCAATTCTACATGCCAAAAAAGGAAGCATGTGCATTGCGTTCTGTTGCCTGTGCAAAATGACTACTGCTGTTGCAAACCCTGGACTAGAGTTCCTTCAGGGGTGAAGTAAAAGCAAAACTCTCTCAGTTACTTCTGATGTATTCATAGAGTTCATGATTTCCTAGGCATTTTGTCTCCCAGAAGTTTCAATAAATATCAATGGAGTAAAGTAGAGAAAAGGCAGAAAAGATTGCATCCAGACTGATGGTTTGGTTGCCCAGATGGAAGGAATTATGTAAAACCAAGAGTCCTGAGAAGTACAAATGCCTTCCAGTAACAGTAGTTGGAAGGAGCTTCTGCGTAAATTGAAAGTTCACTCTGTGCAAAATCTGAAAATTGCTTAAAAACCATCTATATTTGCAGAATAGTGTCTGCCAAATCAAATACGTTCAAAGTACGATTATAATGAAGCTGCTTAATTAAAAATGGGATCTGTTTTTCCTGAATAATTTCCTGCTGCACTTAAATCTGAATTTGTGAGAAAGGATAAAAGTCTGGGACCACAACAAGCAGGCTGACAGAAAAGGTTTGTTATCCTTATTTTGTTAAAATGTACTGAATTTGTGTTAATTCCAAGTAAGAGATACTTTTCATGCCATTTCCATTAACCATTTACCTTTCATGCCTTGAAAAAAGGCAAGCTTCTGTCTTGCTCTTGACGTTTCCAGCTGTCAAAGCAGTTACTTTCATTTGATCATTGAAGTAAAAGCCTGACTTCGGCTCTGGGAGAAATAGTGAACCACAAAAAAGGAGACAAATTTTGAAGGTTGATGAGATGAGACATTTAATCCAGTAGGAAACAGACAAATAAATAAATCCATTCAATAATGAAGCATGCCAGATTGGTGGGTTTTTTTGATTCTTGGAGTATGTTTCTGAGCATTGATAGTTACAAGTGTAATGGCATTAAATTAATAGGTCTTGATGACAGCTTCAGTCTGACAAAGTACAATCAAGATAGTTTACAAAGTAACTATTAACTATTGTGGAAAATGGAAATGAATTATTTAAATCATAGAAAGTTCTCTGGCACAAATGGGAATCCAGGAAGATTAAGATTAAAAGAGGGAGAACGAAAAAAGAGGTTTGTCAAAGAATGCCTACTGTATAGGAACAGGGAATAGTTTCATGAGAAGTAAAGTTGTTGGTGGCAACTGAAGAGTACAGGAAATACTGAACAGTATATGTGTTCAAAAAGTCAATGGTAAATGAATCCTGTTGATTTCTAAG
>VYZM01007046.1:9514-28692 GCA_013398915.1 Dromas ardeola
AAATATATATGTGTGTGTGGAGAAAAGGAGATGGGATTGGTCATTCATTATACATGCACATGTATTCCCGCAATGACAAGAACAAAATTAACAATGTGTGGGCGTGCCTATTGCTTCTCAAACCAAATTTTACTAATTTTTTTTAAGATTCTTTCCTGGGATCTTGAACAAACTGCAGGAAGAAGGGAAATGTACACAGAGTATTGAAAAATGTCAGGGAAAAAAAAAATCAGTTTGGGGTTGGGGGGATGAAGACATTGCAAGGGGATGCCATCTACACTGAAATTAGAAAAGTTAAAAAAATCTATAACTTTCAAGACTTAAAAGAAGTTAAAAGAAATAAACCGGTGTTGCCTAAATGCAGATTATATTACCATTGAAAAAATGACCTTGGTTACTGAAGTTGTAGGTGAGCTAAATCTGAGCACTTTGAGAGGATCCCTCCACAGACTGAGTTCCATCATCTGACTCACTCCAGGTTGGCAAATTTCACTGACCCATCGCAGTCTCTCCATAAACTGCAAGAATAAAATCATTCCTATCAGTGAGACTACACATTCTCACAGGTATGCTGACACTTACATTGCATATTTCAATATGTAAAACCTAGCTGACTGCCTTTATAATCTCAGAAAAGAAAGACTACTAGAATACAACAGCAAATGCTGTTATAAGTTTTTTATCTTTGTATTTTGTGATGTTACCTAAAAATAAACTTTTCAGGTTCAAAAGTCTAATAATACTGGTACTGATAAGGGATAGCAAGTATCCCTGGAAACTGTACAAAATATTTGCATTCATTCATCCATCATTTTTTCAGTAAAATGATATTTTAATTTCTAAGGAATTATAAGGAATGTCAATAATAGTATGTAGCAAATAAAAATTGGAAAGTCGGTTTCCACTAGATCAAAGAAATATATTCCAAGCAAGTAGTTACCACATTAAGTATTTAGAATATATATGGCATCTAAAAAAATTGGCCCTCTCTGTATCTTCTCTTTACCACTTACTCCTTGATATACTATCAAGTGTTTATTAACTGTAATTTTGGAGTTATTTGTTGAACATCGCCATCGCTGTGGCATGCCGGAATCTTACGCTATCCTGATACAACTTTTATACCACCTATTCTATGGTTTTAAATAGTGCTTATCCTGATAAGAGGAAGAGCAGACCTCTGGGATACTGAGCTCAGAGGTTTCCCACATGAATACAGAAATCCAGCCCAGACAGTTACTACTGCAACAGGTGAGCCAGAAGCATCGTGTAATTTCGATCTTGTTCCGGTTGCTCAAAGTGCTTTTGAATAAGAATATTCAGAATAAGGGGTGGCAACATTTAGCTGTGACCAACACCTATAAAACCTTCCCACTATCTGGAAGCATCCATTAAGGATTCCTGAGTCTGGCTTGTTTATGTCAACAAAAGATTTACCTCCTGAAGTGCAGCATATGTACTTCAGCAAATTTTTAAATAGAAAAAAGAAGGATAATATACTTGTTATGGTATAGTTTTGTGCTCTGTTTCACCATATTTACATAGTACAGGTTTCCTTTTTAATCCTACTACTGGTGCTGGAGGCACCCTCTTTCTTTGTCCACCAAGAAAATTTAAATGTATTTGTAAACCTTACAGCAAAGCCTCAATACAAACATAAACTTAAACTTAACTTTCTTTTTCCCCCCTGTCTTTCAGGACATTTTAATTCCGTATTTAATTGCCAAATATGTTCACACTGCAATAGGTATCATTTATTTGTTTGCATCTTTTTTTTCTCAGTTCTGTACAACGTTAACATCAGAGCAGAATTCGCTCCAGTCTCTGGCAAATGTTTCCATCTTTGATTGATTTTGAAGAGAAATTCCCTGGTGAATCACAGAAATAATTTCCACCCCTACAAGTATAAGGGTAAACAAGCGTAAGAGGAAACAAGTTTTAAAGTGTTCCCATGCAGTGTCGTGATTTCTCAAAGGATCTCACATCAACACAAAAGACGGTAAGAGATTTATCGGTCACATCTTTCAGTGCTGCTGAAATCTTTTCAGGAGCTGCTGTTGAGGTTCACATTCCGTTTTGAAGTTAACCTAACTTTAAAATCTTCCCAGTGAGATTTCATGGAAATGTTTTGAGACTGTATGCAACTTGAAGAAGAGCTTTTTAACCCGACTATAATGTAAAATTGAAATGGTAGTCACTATATAAAGCAAGAAGGATGTTAACGATGCAAAACAAGGCAAGAGACATAACAGGAGAAAGACTATACAAAAAATTTCAGGAGGGCCAGGAGCCAATAGCTCTCACTCCGGGTGAGCACTATCTTTGTCTCCAGCAGTTCAGCCATCCCTGACTTTTGATCAGTCTTCCACAAAAGTGGTGGTTCTGAGACTTCAGAGGCCTGGGTGGGCCAGAGACCACTGTGGTGGCCAAAACTGGACATTTTGGCCAAAATTTGGCTGCAATGTAATAGGGCTGAGTAATGAGTCTGCTCACACTAGTGACTGGCATGCATCAGCACAAAGAAGAGGACCCAGGGTTCCTTTCTTGCTCCAGTCCTGGCTACCCGCGAGCAGCCAGAGAGAAAGTTCAGTCTAAGTTTTCTCAAGCTTCTGCTCAGTCCAGCAGGAACTTGTCTCTCTCTCTCCTTTTCTCTGCTGTCTGCAAAGTTATCTCCGGTTGTTGGATTTCACAACAGGGAAGCAATGACACAGGCAGAACTGCAAACACTTATTGCAATTATTTGGGGGAGTGCAAGAGAAATATTCTTTTAATAACCAAGAGCAACCTATGGTAGTCGAAGCGGGGTCTGAAATTAATCACAGGTGCCTTTAACATAGTTCAGTGGATGGTTCATTACAGACTATTTTGCAAGCCCTTTCCCAAACTTTCAGCATTTACTTTCATGCTTCTCAGCCTGCGACCTGTCCATAGAGAAGGTGACCAGGAGGATTCTTTATGCTTCTGCTCAGCAGTAGCCAAATAATTTTATTTAAGCAGTGTGTATTGCTGATGTCCTTTCACATCTGAGCCTTTCTTCAGCTGTAGAGTCCAGCCCTGTACTTTACTTAAAGCTCAGCAGTGCTATATGTTTCAAGACTCCAAGCTTCTTTATCCTGTAGAATCTGAAAAATACACAGCACAACCAGGGATTTTCATTTTTTTCCTGTATTTTCAAACTGATTGTGCAGATACAGAAAGCTGGCCCTGGACATTCAGATGGGTGGAGGACAGTAGGAGGTTCTTGCCCCTTGTGTGTGTGTACTGAGTCCTGCCATATAATGACTGTTTATTGAATACCTGGTAAATGATTTCTCCTGCACCTTACATTCATCCCCTGTGGTGTAAGGCTCAATCTATTTCATCTTTCAGCAGTGCGGAGAAATTATTGCTATCTATAAACTTCCCTGAGATTCTTGAATGGAAGACGCTATAGAAGAGTGACATAGAAGTTAGAGGAGGGAAGTTCTCTGGATAAAAGTTTTACTTCACTTGACAACATAGCAGTGATGATGAATTTATCTGCCTTGCAGGAAAACATTTAAATATTTTCCATGGGAGAATTCATTGATGTGTGTGAATACTCAAAAGAGAGGAATTCCCTTTCAACTACATATGTCTGTTTATTAGTTAGGTCTCCTTTAATGTTAGTATTAAAGGCTTTGAAGAACAAGTGCCTGCAGACAGACTGCATAGTTTGAAATGCAGTGGCAAGGGGCTCAGTGATTTCTGAAGACAAGTGAACACAGACAGGAGAAGAGATGAGCAAGGGAAGGATTTGATCAAGGATGAATGCATCAAACATGGCAGTTCATCATTCTAATTATGTTAGTAGGAGTAATGTGCTTCAGCCTGTCGGTTATATTTAAAAGTAGCAAAACACAATGCTCATTCTCAAGCCATGCACACCCTTTCCCTCTGAGTTGCAGGATGTTAGAGCTCACAAAGCAGCAGTCGCACTAAGAGCAGCAGGCAACAGCAACAGGGAAATGAAGAGCATCTGGCTAAGACATAATTGCAAACTTGAGTAGTTTCCAGTCTATTATGCTTACACACTGAGCAGAGATAGTGCTGTGTTGGTGGTAGAAGGCTGGCCTGTTTTCCATTTGACCAGGAAACAGAAAGACTGGACGCAGACAGAGCAACAAGCAACTCAACAGAGGTCAGCCTCCCACAAAAAGTACCACTCGGGCAGGAGAAGTGACAGCTGGCAGGGACAGGTGCCTGGGGGACACAGTCTTTGGCCTCTCTTTACATGTCAGATCTGGAGTTAAAATGAGGTCATGTGTGAGGTGTTTTTGGTATGCCAGTCAGGCCTCTTTCACCAGTTGAAGAAGGATACAGCCACAGCAATGTACTCTCCCATCCTTGACTCCTTTGCTTTCCCTTGCTTTGTAGACCAAATCAACACAGGCAATGCTGACTTATTTTGGCACTGTCACACTAGCTTACATGAGCCAGCTCTGCAAACAGGATGGCTTGAGGGAAGACTTTGGGGCTGGTGGCTCAGAGAAGTTCTTGCACCTTGTGAAGTCGTGTATCCAGCACTTTCCCCCAGGCAGACCAACATTTCACAGATATAAAATGTATTCCTTCGGTCACCTCTTCAGTGCATCCCTCCCTGTGCTGGCCGCTTTTGAGCAGAAAAGCAAAGGTGCCACAAAGGAGTAAGTGTTTAAGTGTTTAAGCACATTTCCCTGCTCCCTTCACCGATAAGATCTCCAACTAATGGAGGTGTTTGCAAATAGCTTTTTAAATAGCATTTTTCCTGAAGTGAAGGAAGGAAGATGACAGTACTTCTCTAAGACTGACCCACTGGAGCCTATGTGGAATAGCAGGAGTGGATGGCAATCTGTAGGGTTCACCAGGTTTGGCAGCCTCTAAGTGACATCATGAGGGTGAGCTCCTGGCAGGCAGCCAGCTTCTCTAGAGAAGCTGCCTGGACAGCAAATGGGTGTTTTGGTGCTCCTCGGTAAGGCATCTCCAATTACTGATACTTTACATGCCTGTCTGGTGGCACTGGTGGATGCAGGTGGGTGGTTGTATGAACTTTGCATGGTGGACTTCTCCTGGATCCTGTCCTTTACTCATGTGCTCTTAATTCTGTATGAATTCTGTATTAATTCTTAATTCTGTAATAAAGAAATTTAGGAAATAAAACCTCTGTGTCCTTGTTCACTAGGGAATCCTGCAAACCCCCTCTTGCAATCGCTACACACTCACGTGCTGGGTCCACTTAGGATGTGACGCTGCTGCTATTCTTTGTGTACCACCAATAGGTGGTGTGGGGGTCTACAGCAGTCAAAAAGGCAACTAGAACATTAAGAAGTATTAGGGGAGAAATCAAGAACAGAGCAGAAAATACCATTCTGCCCCCATACAGATCTTCCATGCAGCTTCATCTAATTACAAAATCTAGTCTAATGTAGTCTCAAAAATATCAGAAAAGAGATCTTCATTTCAGGGGGCTACTGTAGAACTTGAAGAGGTACAGGAAGGGTGTCATGGCTGAACAGTGTTGCAGAACAGCTCCTGGAGGAGGGAAAGGTAAATAGATTAGGATTCCTTGAGCCTAGAAGACAAACGACTGAGGGGAAAAAAAGGTACATGAATGTCAACAAAAAGATGAGCAGGTAGTTAACTGTTGTGATGAGCATACAATTTGGGAGACATCCAATGAAATTTGCAAGTAATAGCTGCAGAAAAAGAAAATTAAGCCCTTTCCCCCAGAGCATAATTTACCCAGAGCATAACTAAGGTGGAGGCTGCTAAAGTCATAGACTGTTATGACTGCAAAAACAGGGAAATACCAAAGAAAAGAAAAAAAAGGCAAAATGTTTTTTCCACACATTTCAACATCTGATCACATGTCAACATTAATTATTTATTTGGAAGCTGACCATTACCCAAACATTGTCATAACTCAAATCCTGGAGTACAGCACTGCTTGAAAGGAAAGAAAAAGAAGATGTATTTTTTTGTATCAGTCTCATAACTTATTTGTGGTTCCAGAGGGCAACCCTCTTGTTTATGCAGGGCTCCAGGAAAGTCTCTTTTTTTCCTTTTTTAAGTGTAAATAGACCTAATAAGCCAAGACATGTACTACCAGCTAAACTGACAGTAACAGCTGTCACCAAGCCCCAGATTATTTTCCCTTCATGTGGTCAGTTGTTCTTATACAATTTGTCTTGCACCAAGCTCTTCAGACAACACAGGGGATGCACAACTTCTCACTTGTGTTTCTGTTCTTCATTGCAAATGGGTTTGTGTTTCCTCCATCGGCACAAGAATATTATCAATCATGTTGTGTCCTCCTCTGGATGACTGGAATCAGTGGCTTTCCTTCTACGATTTAGCTGTCACTTTGTTTTTCCTACTATTGCAGTTCATATGAGGGAAAAGGGAAAAAAATACATGCCCATGATCCGGAGAGAAAGAGCTATGATAACCAGACTGACTGGTGCTTTGCATTTGGGGCCAACATTTACTATTTTACAGTCGTCTCCCAACTTTAGTATGACGTTGCAGCAGTTGCGAGGTGAGATGTACTCGATTAATACTATTATCTGATTTTTATATCAGCAACAGATGCAGCCTCTTTGAAGTCCCTGCTTAGCTTAAGGAATGCATTAAAACGAGTACTGTTTCTTTTATCTACCCTTATGAGAAAGATAGCAATGGAAAAAAGATGTCTTCTTTTTATTTGTCACTATTGTGGGACAGGAGGTTCCTCAGCTGATGAAAGAAATAATCATGGTGTTAGCTGGCCTAATTAGACATGAGAAAGACATGAAACAGAATTTCAATGAGCCACACCTCCTGCCTTCCACTCATTTGTCACATTAAAAGAAAAGCTCCTAGGAGCAGGAATAGAAAGTAGTGTGGAACTAGTTAGAAGAGCTATACGTAGACATGTTTGGAGTGATTTCTTTCTTTGCTGCATCACAAAGCACAAGGTAGTATTGGGCCACTCCTTCTGGGATGTTTGTGTCGGTGTGCAATAAGAAAGGCACAGGCCACAACAAATATCTGCACCACTCAGGCGTGGAGTTACTGATGGTGCCCATTGCCTTCTAAACATGTAATCAGGATGAGCTCATGGTTTGTAGAATATGTTGTAGTATTGCTCTCAACCCAGAGGCACTGGTCTCAGTTGGGGCAGTTCACTACACACCTTAACAGAAAGTTGTCAATGTAAGGTTTAAACTCACAAAGCACAAATGCAGATGAGATATTGTGATTACAGCAAGTTGCCTAGAGATGCTCAGGTCTGCAGCAAGATGCTGTCAACAAACCCTTAGGTTGACTTAATTTTGCTGCACACATCCATTCTATTCTCCCAGTCCACTCTTTTTCTCATCCTGATTTGGCATTACAAATTTCCTCCTTAATTACATTTAATATTGTGCTGCTTCTGCCAAAGGACACCAGACTATAGGTAAATCTCCAGTAACTCAGATCGACTTAAGGAGAAGCCAAAGAGCAGTTTTAGGATCCACTGTGCACACAAAGCGAGAGGAGCAGGGGGGTTGCAGAAACCATGTTCCAAGCAGGCTGCAAGCTTCAGACTTCCCAAATCTCAATAATTGCCTTGCACCTTGTCCCCAGAGAAACTGCAAATTTTGAGACAATCTGAACTACCATGTGGATTTTCAAGATCTTAGAGTAGCTGACCTTTTAAACAGACAGCAATTCACCATCTTAGCTGTACCTGAGCTGGCACACTGCTGTAATTCTTTTAAAAATAGAGAGTAGCTGAAGAGTACTGAGGCTTGACTGGCTTCATAGTCAGCTAACAGTAAAGGATGCTGGATCATTAATCTTCTGGGTTTCACAAAGCTGTGAAGCTTTCTATTGCTGCAGGCTAGTTTGTCATTTAAGGGTCTTAGGCCCAATAGCCCTTTGGTGAGAAAATTCACTTAGCTTCCTGGGACAAGGGATGAATCCCGGGTCCCACCACTGAGGGCTGTGGGTGAAAGACAAGACTGCAAGAACATGAAGAGCACAAAGAGGTAAAAATCGCAGCCAAGCAAAGAGGTGGAAAAACTAGACTGAAGAAGGACAGGGGTGTTCTCAGCAGCAGTGTGAAAGCCCTGATGGGAATACCTAGAGTAGAGGTATGCAAAAGCAGAGATAGAAGGGAGATGCACTGGCAGGACCAGCCTTTGGCAAGGTGCACCTTGAGGATGCTCTGAGACCACCTGCTCAGAGTGGGAGCTTGGCCAGGACAATGGGAACCATGCTAAGAGAAAGACACCTCCAGTAGGCTTTGGACAGCTGTTTGCCCATTTTCACTAATGTTGAACTGTGCTTCGGACTGATGAAGAGTTTACAAAATAAGGGGGTAGAGGTGAGGAACACAAGAGGCAGAATATGGCAGTAGTCAATTTGTGCAAATGTTAGCTGTCTGTTTTTATTAGATGTATAATATTTCCATCAGTCTACAAGCCCCAAATCTTCACACAAAATACCTTTGTAGACAGTTTGCAGGTAGAGACCATTACTAGATACAACTGCTTTTTAGGTGGGGATGGTTTCCTGGTATCCCAAAGACTTATTTTCGGAGCTGTTAAAGACTTCACTCGAATATCTGGTCTAACTTCAGCAGTAGCAGCCAAGACCCTCATCTCCACTTCAGATGCACAAAAGTATCTCCAAGTTACACTACAATGGCTCAGCTAAGGGTATGTATATATTGCCACTAGATTCTTCCATATGCAAGGAAAACTTAGGGTTACTGGGTCCTAAATCCAATACAGATTACCAGTGTAAGGTAAAACTGTATGACTGGCTGAAGTATCTAAGCCACTATCTATCTCAGGAACAGTGCAAGTTGTCCAGCTCTTATTATATGGAGGAAAAACTACTGAGCACTGAAGATGTAACTTCCCTTATGCTTTATCCTGACTATACGTTGTGTCACCATATGTCTCATCTCCTACTATCTTTTGTGTGTCTTTTTAAGCTCAATATTTTAAAGTCTTCTACTTTTCTCTACCATTTGGGTGCTCAGCTAACACTTTTTTTACGCATAGCAGTGTATTATCATTCACTTCTGATAAGAGATATGAAAGTGAATGTGACAATCTGCTTTTGAGGAATAAGACTGTAAGAATACTCAACAAAACAAAACCTAAACACACTCACACACTTTAGTAAGAGAAAGCTGAAAACTTCAAAGTTCGAATAAAAACAGATTGCATAACATAATTACATTTTAAGTAGTAATATACCAGGCAGTAATGTACTCAACTGGAAAATTGATCTGAAAACTTAAGTATGTATATATACATATATATACATATGTGTATTTTGCATCTGTATTTATGTAGGTGTATGGAGTGCATAACTTGAAAAGGAATTCACTACAAATTTAAAATATATGATAAACACTTTTCCCTAATCCACAGAAAATGAGTAGCATCTCTGTTGATAACACCACATGCCAGGCACAGTTCCTCTCTGAAGGCTACAGTTTTCAACAGCTTTGAGAACTTTTAACAGGTTTGAGAAAGTTCCCTTTTTGCCAGTTCCAGAAGTACTTCAAGAAACAGTACTGCAGCTTTCGTGCTGATTTCACACTTTCAGCTGTATGCTGTTGTATCAATGCTGACTCCAGAGGTAACTTATAGGTCACAGACACCAGCTTTTTCTATTATTAAAAAAAAAAAAAAAAATTAAAAAAAGTAAAACAAATGTACAGGAAATTATAATTCAGAGTTAAGCCTGATTCTTTAGCAAAGTCAAAGTTTCATCTGTAACCCTTTTGTTTGTAATACATAATGGTTTTGCTGGTGTTTTTGTCTCAGCTTGTCATTAATTAATTCATAACCACAATGCAAAGACAAATTTATTATGTACAATGATGTATTTTCACTAGAGGTTGCCCTTAAGATCTCATTGGCTTAGGTAACATCACCTGAAGATTTACACAGTATTCTTATACATCACAAGAGAATACTGAAAAGAACACATGACTATTTTTATTTCAATAACAAAATGTCTTTGTAGAGTCATACAGAGCAGCCCCACCTCTGTAGTTAGGATCCTGCAAACACAACATGCAAGTGAATGGTGGGAGGAAAAGCAAACAAATTGAAGAAATGCTTAAATAAACCACCTGGAGAAGCAGCAGGGACACACCTGTTGTTGCTGGGTTTAAGAATTGTGAAGGTCAAGCTAGCAGAACAGCAAAATTTAAGCAAGCCATCACCAGTGAAAGTTTAGAAGATGCAGACAGGAAAGACAGGAGGGGAAAGAAAAAGTTCCCAAGATAAGCAAAAAAGGCACCTTTGTACCCCCAGAGCACTGGCTGCAAACAGCCCAAGGCATGTGGTCATGTCTGCTCCATGACAGGAGATGGTTTTACTCTCCTCCCTATGCAGGAAAAGGGAATTTTGTTGCTGCAAGGGGCTGCTGTGCCTTCTTCTCCCTGGTTCTTCAACTGGTGCTGCCTGAGCCATGGAACAGGTTTTAAGGGTGGCTTTTTTTGCTGCCCGGCACCGAACAGTTGAACTCGCCTCTGCATTGTGATCACCAATTGTAATGGCTGGCCGGGGACAACAGCATCACAGGCAGGGGTGGAATGATCATGTAAGAGATTTTGAATCATTATAATTCACATTTTCAGCCTCTTGTAGAGACTGGAAGAGCTGGAATCAGGCTAAACCCATAAATACCCTTGGCAAAAGATAATTAGGAAGGGCTCCTTATTAAAAAGTATCCTACAGTTTCTGTCCCTTTCATGAAAAACAGCCTATAAAATGACAGGTATGACACTTAACAAGAGGGTGTCATCACTGGGGTAGAATACAGGCATGGGAATTAAGAGATTTCTTTCTTGTCCAGTCACGGATTTGCTCTATGACCACAGTCAGCACAACTATTCTGTTGTGTTTCATTTAACCTCTCCATAAAAGAGGAAATTGCAGGCACAGCTCGCTGCATGGTCAAGCTAATCTGCTTAATATTTGTAAAGCTGAGAGGGCAGAAGGCAATATCAAACTGCAGGGTATATATTATGTGAACTAATTCAGTAGTTCTACAATAAATCTGTCTTACTAAATGAATTTCTGTGCTTAAACAATGTTGCTAGCAATTTGCAGTTCCCCCCGAATGTGTAATATATTTATATGGAAACCAAATCTTTGCATTACATCGTTGCCAAGAAGACACAAAATATACATTTATTGCAGAAAATGAATGTAAAAAAAATTAATAAATTAAAATATTAGCTGTGTCCAAACAAGGACTTTAAACAACTGAAGTGTCACTTCTTTCAGTGAAGCGTTTGGAGATGCATAACCTTGAATCTAAATTTGTGCATAGCAACAGAAGTGAATTTGACAGTCAGATATAAGTATGTACATTCTGTGCTATTAGCTTTTTAAAACATAAATGTCTTTCTTTTACCATTCATCTGGTATAAAAGCTATTTTTATAGGAGAAAATTTAGGGGTTGATCCTCATCGCCCTTGGACAGCAAGGAAAGAGAGTGCTTGAGCACAAATGCAGTCTCAGGGGCAGAAATTAGGTTTTACAGAAAAAAGAGAAGTGGAGGAGAAAGAAACACTCCCTGGTCTCCTTTCGACTTACTGCACTTAACAGTGTACCATTTGACCTCATTGGTAAGTTGTCTCTGCAAAGAGGACGAAGATAGCTGCCCTCATTTCTGGAGCAGCCCCCCCGTTATGCCGTGTTGCAGCAGCTTTCAACCACCACCCTGGCTCATGGTCACCTGGAGGTCTGAGTACCACTCCCGTTGTGTACGTGAGAGGCAGCTAAGAGAAGAAATTCATTGCTCTGAATTCGCTTGACTGCCGTCCTCACCTCAGATGGAAAATTTTCAAGGGTGTGCCTTCAGGAGGATGCTGTGTCGCAGCCCCGACTGGCACAGCAGAGCATTGCAGTTGCAGGGCAGAGCGTACAAGCGCGGGAACCTGCAGAAACAAGCTGCTGCTCAAACGTCGGCTTCCCCCATTTCCCTGCCCCACCGCCCGTGGCTGCCTTGCTGCTGCTCCATGAGTGAGGGTGGCAAAGAAAATGGGTGTATTAAGCACGGAGCGCATTGTTTCCTCCTGCCTCACAGACTCAAGCCCCACTGTTAACGCACAGGGGCTGTGCACAGATTCAGCCCCCCTGGGTGCTCAGGTGGCAACAACCCCCACAAAGCCTGCGTGGACTGCAACAGGAGACAGCACACCAAAACCACGACCAAGCCCTGGGAAACCTTCTTCCCCCTGCGGCTGTCCAGCGGTGCACTGACCTACCAACATCAGTCAGACTGCATGGAGGGCTTCTCCATCACCACCACCTTTTCTCTTTCTTTCATCCTGTTTGTGTCACAGACTTAATTCTTGTCCAGGAAGAACGATGCTGTGGCCATGACTGGACGCTCCCTTCTCACTGACATGTCGACTGACCTTCCCCTTCTCAGACAGTCTGGTTTCAGATCAGGCACCCACCGGGGAGCCCCATCCTGACGCAAGAAGGACAGAGGCTACTGGTAGACCGCAGCAGAGCTTGCTGGCGTTTCACCTTTATATTGGGTTGTAAGAGCTGAATCCCTGCAGCATGAAACTCAGCAAAATATTCCCACCGCGGCCACACAGACACACACACATACAACTCAGCAAATTGCACAGAGGATATGCAGAACATGGAGTCGGGTTTTGATTTATTTCTTTTTAAACACTTTGGCATCAAATCTCATACCAAGAAAATATTGTGGATGCACAGTGGGTGTAAGGAAGTGCGGGGTACCAAGTCAGATGAAACAGGCTGATTGTGATTTTGATTAATCTTTTACCGTTAGCACAAGTTAAATAGTCAAACCTAAATTTTTTGCTCTTACTTGAGGAAAAAGTCCTAAGTAACTGGAGAGTGGAAATCCACATAAATCTTTTAGATCCCATATGGATTTTCCCACTAAAAAGAAAAGGATAAAAATACTTTTTTTTTTTCCTTGAGAAGATAGTGTCAAGAACAAACCTAATACTAAAAATACGAGCAGCAGACTGGGGATCTCCCCAGTCAGCATCATGTGTCTTCCAGGCGAGAGGAAAACTCCCTGTAAGGCAGACAGGGAGTTTGAATTATTAAAGCTGAAGGAATAATCTACTCAGACTGATCAGAGCAGGGCTCTCTCGAGAGCTGGTGGGGTTTTTCCACTGGCAGGCAGACTGTGTAATACGTGAGCTGCATTTAAAGCAGCCACCAGCATATTTCCATATTGCTTTCTCAAGCAGAATTTCTATTGCCGCAAGTATTTTCCAAAAAAAAAAAACCACCCCACCACACCACCATCCATGCACCCCCCGCTGTTAGAGATGTTCAAAAATCAAATGAGAAACTAGGATTAGATTCTCTGGAGAATTTAATGTAATTTCCCTATCACTTCACTGATTCCACAGGAGGAATTTTTTTTAATTATAAATAATTGCACCTATAAGTGCATAATGCAGCAAAATGAAAAATATATGGGCACAGGGTTTCCCAGGCAACCTCTTATCAATTGTCTGTTTCTAGGTGATACTGTTCACTGCACTATAAAACCTTGAACAGCCTCATCTGTCGCAGACTGAAAGAAGATGGGGAGGGGGAGGCAGAGGGAATCACCCCAACAAGAGGCTCATTCACTGAGTATATGAATGCTACATTATCATTATTTTGCTACCTCATAATAATTTTTGAGCTATCTGCATGCAAATGCTGTTCGTAAAGCAGCACATTTAAGCATGAAAGAAATTTATTAGCCTAAATACTAAAAAAAAATTATTTTCAGCTTCCTACAGAAATTTTATCTTATATTTTAAGAAAAAGTTTTCTGGCATCCCTGTGAAATATTTCTGGCTTCTTTCATAATTCAGATGTGTCACTCACATTTAATTTGACTTCCACATCCTGAGGTTTCCCCAAGAAGAAGCGCCAATCACGCTGCAGACTTACGTATAAATAAACACGTGAACTGGAAACGGCCTCGAAGAGCCAGGCATCACGGAAAGAAACACTGACATACCGCCAGTCTCCTCTCTCCGTGTCGGTTGCTTTGTTTCTAAATTCTCCAAGGGGCACAGGAAGACACTGGGGGCCATGCTCTCCCCTGCCAGCTTGGCCTGGTGTTACGGCAGGTGGCTGGAAGCCCCGGTGAAGCTGAAAGCTTATGTTTTGAGAAAGTGTTTAATTGTCACAGAGGTGTCTCCCTGCGTTGAGAAAATAAATTAAAAGCCTCCAATTACTAAACCCAAAGGCTTTTCAGGTAGTGAAAACACCTTCAGCCATAAGCTTTCCCTCCTCGCTGCCAAACAACTTGCAATAAAAATTCTCTCGTGGACTACTGCAGCAGCCACATCTCCCCCTCATCTTCCCCTCCAGCTCACTTCCCTTTCCCTGCCCTTTTCTGTCTACTCAGCTACATGAAAAACTGCCACTGGGGTCAGTCCTGCCAAGGTGGGAAAAGGGAATGAGCCAGTAACTTGATACCCGTGCAGTCACTAGGAGATCACAAACATATTTCAGAAGCCCTCTTTCACCTCCCATCTTGCTGCTCTAGCTGCTCCAGCCGCTCCAGTTCCTCAGCTACAAAGAGAAGGGAAACTGCATTATCTTTTTCTCCTTTTATGTTCCCTTGAGAGGACAATGAAAAACCTCCCCGCATCTCAGCACGTACACACAGAAGGAAACAAATCCTCGGGTTTTTTTTATTGTCACCTCATATGGCAAAACCACTGCAGCCTGTCATCATGGGCACTCCACTTTCTGGATTCGTCCCTAATGTGATTTAGACTGGAGTTACAGAGAAATACGCAGTCGGGAACCTGCAGATCACTAATAATTAGCAAGGAGGTAAGGGAAAAAATTTGTGCCAATAAAATGAAAAGGTCAAAAGCTGACTCCGTGCTTTGAATACTAACTGGACAAGCACTGCCTGGATACGTTCAATTAAACTTCCATATTTTTACTGCAGCTTGATTCCAAATTTTACAAGTAAGTCACGAAGTTAAAACACTGGACAGAAAGGAAACATGACCCAGGTTTGCTAACAGCAATAACTGATGAAAGCAGGTAAAGCAGAACACGCAGAGGTGATAGCTTACAACTCAGTGAGACAGAGCTTTTGAGACTCCCAAAGTAAAACCTGGTAACAGTTATTAAAAATTACGAAAGGAGATGGATTTCATTTGGTACCCATGCCAAACAATATGGTGCAAATTAGTCCAATTATTTATTTTTGTTGGCTATAAGTAAGCATCAGAACACACACAGATAACAGATGTTTTGCAAACAAATTGAAGCAGAAGACAAAGAAATCTGTTACGTCCCATCTACAAGAGCAGGGGGTTGACTACCCAGCATTACTATTTCATAAAAGTTATTCTGGAACATATAATCCACTTCGCAAGACAGTTAACGAATCCAGACCCTGATCAGTTCTTATTGCAGACTGGTGCCTCCGGGTGGGAGAGCATCCTGCAGGAACTGCTTCGCTATTCCTTAGTCTGCGACAAGCTGGCCAGCCAGCTCCTCATGGAGGTAAAGCACTAGATGGAAAAGAGAGGGTGTATGGGCAGTGTGAGTTTAATCACTTCGATATCAGAGGCAATACTTCTAATTGCAAAATATTGCCTTCATAGGAATACCTCAGTGCAGAAATTACCCTCTCCAGCATCAATGCCCTGCCACTGTCAGGAAGCAAAATCTCTACAGGAGTCTCCTACATGACGTGGCTATGGAGGACAGCACAACACGGTCATTTTTCAATTTTATAACCATATATACACAATAGATTAGTGCTTCTCTCCATTCCAGACCTCCAACAAAACTTATTCTACAGTAAGAAGATATTTTGGAAATTTTAGGAAAAAAACCCAACTCTTTGCTCTGGTTTTGTTTACATTTTTCTCCACAATACCTGTGGCCATGCAGACAGGCCATAGCTCTCTTGGATTAAAACCCTTCACTGTCACCTGCCTTCACTGTTACCTACTGGCTGCTGGGTAATACAGAGTTTAGACTCAATTAGACTCACAGCTGAGGAGAGCAAAGCTAGAAGTCTTTTTCCTCAAGAAAATGAGGAAAAAAATATTGAGATGCAGCCCATGATCTTGCCAATATCGCTCTCGTCTTGCAAAATGCTTTATTAGCTTATTAAAAAAAAACTTACAAAACGATCTCATTACAGATAAGTAATCTTAAATGTTCTTCAAATAGTTTTTCTGGATATACAGATGGCTGTAACCCTTAAAAGCCTTCTATTGATTACCTCGGTTAGGTGTGCAAGACTTAATAGATGATTGAGAAGTTTCAGGAAGGACTGAGTGGCTCATGGGCTCAGCGACAGGGAGTTTTTGATGCGCAGAACCCTTTGCCTTTGTGTCACCAGTTCAAAGGTGGCCAGTATCAAAGGACGGAGAGGTACTACCATCTGACAGCAATTACACAAAATATCTTGAAACTAATGGATGTTTCCATCCGGGACCCAAAGAGAGTGTCCTCCTCAAATCCGAAATCTGGGCGCTGTAAAGCTGTAGTACAAGGTTTCTGCTCCCAGTGAGCAAGGAGCCCATGCTACCCTCTCATTGTATTTGTGATTTTTGCCAAGTTAAAGGACTGGGTGCTGGTTTTGCCATCCCTCTGTAGGTGGTGCGGTCTGCTGTAGGCTCAGGTCTGCCTCCTGCACCAGGCACCCCTGGACCACCCCACAGCCACAGCCTCCCTTGACTGCTTCACTGGGACCAGGACCACCAAAACGGCTTCGCTGTGCAGACATCTCCAAGGGGGTTTTATGAATGAAAAACTTAAAAATTAGAAAAAGTAAAATAAAATAACTCCTATGACAATCCCACCATTCCAGCAGCAGCCGAAAAAAAAGAGCTTTAAGACTGATTTTTCAGCAGCAGTTTTATCTGGTATAGCCCGAAGAAACTGACCCAAAAGCAGTTACCTGTGCACAACCCTGGTGCTAGAGTGCTGCTAATGGTCCTTTCCAGTTCTGAAGTTAACTGAGTGACTAAAATCTCCTTTCCCTCTAAAATAAGATCATTTAAATTTTGAGAGCTTGGATGCCATTCCAAATACATCACCAACACAGTTAACAGGTTTCAGCATTTTATTACTTTGTAATAAAACCCAAGCAATATCAGTATTATTGAGACCTGCCCTGCTTGGGCATGAGAGAAGCAGAGCTGCTTTACTGAGGGTATGAGCAAGAGCCTCAAAGCTTAAATTGTGCTTTTTCCTAATGCTTCACAATAAAGGAAAAAGTGTGGCATAATTAAATACGTTAAAAATGAGCTTTCTAAAAAGGGTAAACAAAATGAACCTAAAATATTATCATAATTACAGCTGATCTGCCTTCATTTCAGATGTGGAATCTGCAGGGTTACTAAGTGGAAGCATTAAAAAGCTGTAAAACTAAAAAGTTATTACAGAATTCAGTCAGAGAGGCAGCGCAATTTTCATATATAAATACGAATCATATTCTCTCAACCAAAGCCTACTTTTTAATACAGAAAGCACAGCTGAAAGCCTGTTTTTTCAGAAAATATAACAGGTTTTCCTTATGAATGAGGACATTTCAAAGGTTATTAAGGTCCTCAAAAGGACTTAATGCCATCAGCCTGTGGATTTAAAATGTTTACTTGCAAAGCGAAAGTGCTAGAAAGTGCTGTTTCACTTTCTTATTAAATATGGTTCCTCATTAAATAAAAAGAAAATTAGCTGGATAGCCACAGACTCCTGCTAAACACTCGCCAGCAGTGCGATGGCCTCATCCACTGGACGTGATAAACCCAGGCAAGCTGAAAGACAAGCTTCCTCCTCGCTTGTTTGATGCGACTCCATACTTGGCTGCAAAATGAGAGCATGAAATTAGAAATTCTGTGCAATAAACACAGGCATCTTTATAGGAGTGCCATAGTCTGATTCCAGAGTGTCCTGCCAGTTCTCCAGACGTTTCTTAAGATTTCAGTATTATAGTGATGCGATGTTTTTGCCTCTCTTACAGCCCTCTTGTCTTCCAGATATGGTCAGTAATAGCATCTTGGTATTTTCCACTCTGAAAAAAACTTCCCTTTGCAGCCTGATTTGACATGGCATAAGCAAGAGACGAAAACCTTCAGCTGGGGCAGTAAGAGTTGAAGAGCTGCGCAGGGTGCACATTTCCTGGTGTGAAAAAGCAAACTAACACGGTGTGGTTTGATTTTTACCTAGAAGCCAACTCCGTATCATGGGGCATCGTCAGTACCCACAGCCACGCCGACACGGTGATGGTGGAGCAGCCGTGACATCTAGAAGGGACAAACGTAGAATTTAAAAGTTCATCAGATGAAAATCTGAAGTCGCCAATGTTTCTCTTAATTTCTTGATTGCTGCCAGTAAGTAAGCAAGAAGCGCCTCTAAAAGGCCTGGTCTACAGCAGGGAAGGTTAAGAACCCTCACAGGGCAGATACAGCTTACACAGCAAGATTGCTTGTGCTGACACAGCTTATTACTACTGCCACAAATGAAATAACCTATATTGACTTGTTTGTCAGAATGAGTTGCATTTGCACTAGGTATTTGCTCTGCTGGTATAAAAAAAAAGATTGCTTTATTTTTAACCCTCACAGACATCACCAGACTCGAAAAAGCACTTTGCGCCAACCTGTCCCAATGCCTTTCCCTCTCCCTTCTCTCTTGTCTGCATTTCAAAACCTGACTCTTGTTCATAAGGTTGGTGGGTAGCCATATTCCTACATAAATCCTTAAGCATTTGTTGTTTACTTCCCTTAACAGTACTTTTTTCAGGAAGCATTTCTTGGGGGCAGAGGTGAGGGAGGAGTGTTATTTTTTATTTTTATTTAATGAGACCCCAGAAATTAATTTTGGAGTGCAATTCTCAGGAACAAGCTCTGGGTGGAAAATTTTGGTGGTACCATTTGGGACGTGCACAATGACCAAAAGACATGCTGGAACTTCTAGACAGATTGCTGCAGACTTGGGAGAATATTTCTCCCCTTGCCTCGTCTAGCCCAAAATCTGGTGCTCATAGCTTAGAATTTCTGATAACCTACAAGATCAAGGATGACTATCCAGAATCTTGTTATATCATTTCATTGCTTCCAGTGTTTTTCTGCTCCCTTTAAATCTATATTAAGGAGATTGCAAAGACAAGTAACTCGATCTCATTGCAATTACTGAGA